>JAIEZT010000019.1:23544627-23834627 GCA_019594935.1 Periophthalmus modestus
CAGTAACAGGACACAATCTGGAATACACCACAAAGGGAGACATTGTTAGAGAGCCTGGAGAAAACAAGACAAATGACCAACACAATCTTGTCTGTGCAACTTTTCATGGGATTTGTTGTCATTGTGGCAGGTTAGTTCTAATAACCTACATCTTTATGAATAATACAACTATGTTATTGAGTAAACTATGTATTTGTGTATCTGCTGGTTAACGAAACACGGTGTTTATAGAGTATAGGTTATGTGGTGAAAATGCTTTAGTGAAGTAGTTTACTATTGGGTGCACGACTCACCTTTAACCAGAAGAGAGCACCATCACGTGAGCTTTGGTTAAAATTATTAGAAATGCATCACTGTTAGAACAAGACAGCATCTGTTAAACATCAAAACAGTTTCTTAAATTTCAGTAAACCGATAAGAAAAATCCTCACATTTCTCCTATTACCTGATGTACGAGCGTTTTAGCAACTGGCCTACTTCATACAAACCACGCCCCCTAGCGTCTAACTTTTGCCAACACGCATTTTCGCGCTTTTTCTTTCTGAAACAAATAGAAAGAAAAAGCTATGCATCAAAAGTTAATGATATAAAACTGATTAAGCTTAGATGTTTTTTGTTTTTGTTTTTTTATTTACCCAATAGAATAGTTAGGTGAGATCTGTGCTACTCAATAACGCTTTTTAAGGCCTATTTAAAGGTTCTATATTACCCAAAATTGACTCCTGTGAACTTTTAGTCACGTCATAATGCTGTTACCTCCTCAGAAACATACCTGGTTGTGTTTTGTTTTATTCACTTATGTTTGAGTAACCCTTTATTATTAGTCTGTCTACATCTCCAAAGCTCAAAATGCTCCCGTTCCATTTTGTGATGCCATGAAGCAGTAGTTTTCATGTGAACAGCTATCTTTTACCTTTTAAAGATTATTAGTTCCAGGGCTAAAATCATCCAAATGATTCTAGTGAAGGTGTGTGGAGTTTAAAAACGCAGTGGAGCACTTCCTGTATTACCACATGACATCATAAGGTGGAACAGAGAAGAGAAGAACACAGTCTAAGTATGGTGGGTTAGTGTGTCGAACAAGTGTGAATGAAACAAAAGACAACTCGAGGTATGTTTATGATGAGGATAAAACATAACAAAAATCAGAAAATAGTGTAAGCTTTGAAACATCTGGCAACATATAAATGCTAGATAAGTTAATACCATAGTCTACTGTGGAACATTTCAGTCAAAGTAGTAACATTTCAAAGGAGCAAGAGTGGCGAACCCTCGATTAAAAAATGTACATTGACAAACCAGAAAAATGACATAGAACACTACAATCATAGTAAAAACAACTCTGTTCACCATAAAGTCATCATCAGTTACCATTAGTGTTTGAGGTGTTCTGGTCCATATTGCTGTATGTAAGTTTTATCTTCTGTTTGTTTTGTTTAGGTTCCAGCTGTCCCATAACACTGAATCCATCTCGAGTTGTAGTGAAAAATGGAGGCTCAGTATCCATCAACTGCACAGTAGATGGGGAGCCTCGGGAGATGGGCTGGGAATCACCACAAGGCGGCATAGGACTAATGATGGTCAACCATTTGACATGGAGTGTGACAAATCTCCAAACCACGGGGGCTATATGCTTCGTCAACCTGGGACCTGATAAGCAGTGTAGCCAAACCGCTGACATTGTTCTGTACAGTATGTAAATTTTGATTACCTTTAAGTATTGCTCAACATGACAAACAATATTTGGTCTATTTTAAAAAATTTGTACTAGTTCAAAATATACAGTTAGACTGTTGTATTATATTTATTTATCGATGTACATAGTATCGCAACAAAATTATATTACATTAAAGTCTGGGCAAGTCAAACAGATCCAGTTATTTGTATTTATATTTTCTGAAACCTGGCTATCAATTAAAATAAGTGATAAGGAAATCAGTATTGAAAATTACAACGTTTTTCATTGCGAAGGGCACCACCTCCTTCTGTGGACCATCTATTCTCCTTAGCTATGTAAATTATGTTGTTGATAAAAAAATCAAAAATAAAAAAAAAAATAAATAAATAAATAAATAAAAATAAAAACAACTTTTAAATGATATGCAAGTTACAAATCTGTATACAGTACACTTGATGTCACATTGATTGAAAGAGTCAACACTAATAATAATAATAATAATAATAATAATAATAATAATATCTTATTAATAGTCAGTATCTTGGGTTTTGGCTGGATGAAAACGATCTCAGAATTATGTAACTGTTTAAAATAAAAATTATCATTGTATTATAGAAACAAATCTTGTATCCCATAGAACTACAAAAAATAAATTGTTCAAGCAACTTTTCGTTCTGCACTGGATTATGGAGATATAATAAACATGCAGAGTGAAGACTTTGAAACATTTAGATTCACTCTTTCAATCAGCCCTTGTGACAAGTGATGAATTTATACCCATCACTGTTCACTCTATGAAAAAGTAGATTGGCCATCGCTATCTATCAGAAGAGAACAACAATGTGTGAAACGTATTTATAAGGAACTACCTGATAGACTGCCTGAATATCTCTCTTGCTTGTTAAACTTTGATATGAGAACTTTTAATACAAAAACCGGTTTTGGTTATTTTGCTTCCCTAAAATGGAAAACATTTCAAGGACATGAAAACTAAATACACTGGTGCCACTAAAACATTTTGACAATTTGGCGATAAACATTTCTATTCACACCTGCACCTGTTTTAATGTTTTAAATGGCCCTATGTAGCTACTTGTTTTACTTGTTTTTGTTTGTGTGGTTCTGTATTTTAACAGGGTGCTCAGGAAAAAGAGAGTCTGGTACTCTCATTGTTACATTGGTGCTCTGATAAATGAAATGAAAATAAAAATCTGAAATAACACATAGGCCTAGGTGACTTACTAAGTCAACATCTTTAATCAGTTTGTTCCATAATGTTTTGTTTTGTTTTGTTTTTGTTCAGATTACCCAGAAACAGTCAATATCACCTCCAACAGCAGTGATGGATTCATGGAAGAAGGGGAGGTCTATTCCCTGATATGTGATGTAGATGGTGTCGAACCTGCTGAAAATGTATCAGTGATGTGGTACATAAATGACACATTTTTCCAGAATGAGAGCAAGATATATTTTAGCCCAAACAGAATACAAGACAGAGCCGAGTTGAGATGTGAAGCTCATATGGATCTCAGGCCAGAAGGACCATATATCATTGTACCATCACAAATATTAAAAATAAATGTCATGTGTAAGTACATCTGTTATAACTTACTATGTTTGAAAAATGTGCGCAACCTTAAAATGTATATAACCTAAAAATCTGTTTTTTTCTGTAGTTGGTCCAGAAATGCTTTGTACTGATGTGACAATAGCAGAGGGTGAGACACTGGATAGTAAATGCCCCGTACGTGGAAACCCCATCCCAGCCTCTGTTATGTGGTCTAAAAATGGACAGCAGATAAATTCAAGTGTGCCCTTAACGAGATACGATTCCGGCAATTACTCTGTCAATACTTCAGGATTCTCTATTGGTCCATCAGCATCTGTCCGTGTTAGAGTATCATGTAAGTAAATAATATTTTATTTAAGTCAGTGTTTTTCTTCCTTGTTCAAGCGTAAAGTGAATTGATCATAACTGAATGAATGTTTGAAAAGTTCAAGTCCAGATACAAATTTTATTTATTAACTGCACTTTTTTTTAATCTTATTTGCCTTAGATGGACCTGAACTGAGTTGTCCACACTATTATACTGTTCTTGAACACACCACTATTAATCTGAACTGCACAGTTGGAGGCTTTCCTAAACCTGAACTGGCATTGTACAAAGACGGTGAAGAAGTCTATTTGGAAAATATAACAAGAAAGGATGCAGGGGATTACACACTTGTTGCCTCAACAGAAACCAAAAATGTCACACAAACATTTGAGGTTATCGTTTATTGTAAGTTACTACCTATTTACAATTTTATTTTTTTTGATGTCTGTTATTTCAACTATAATGTTTTGTTTTTAGATCCTCCATCACAGATTTTTGAGCTAGAAAGCTCAAGTTTTACGTTAGGCTCTTCTGTGTACCTAAAGTGCTATGCCAGAGGAAACCCAAGACCAAAGTACTCCTGGATTTATTACAATATTTCAAACGTCTCAGAGGAAAATGTTGAAGAATCGTCTATTTTGGTGATTAAAAATGCCACAACATTCAACATAGGAACCTACACATGCCGTGCATCAAATGAACATGGAATAGTGTTTAAAACAGCAAGGCTCACTGTGGAAGGTAAAGTTAACCCACATTACACATGCAATCTTTCCTACTCCATTTATAACTTTTAGGAGCAGCCGTGGCTCTAGTGGAAACTGTCATTGTGTCCTTAGGCAAGACACTTCACCCACATTGCAATGCTCCGCATCTCTTTTCACTAATTTCTACAGTATGAATGTGATGTGTGAGTGTTGGTGGTGATTGGGGGGCCAAGGGCGCAGACTGGTCAGTCTTCCAGCAGCTGTGGCTACAGAACAGAAGTAGCTGAATGGGTTTTGGGTCCTGAAAGGTGCTATTAAGTTAAAGAAATCTGGTACTTTCATTATTATTATTATCATCATCATCATTATTATTATTATTATTAGTAGTAGTAGTAGTAGTATTAGCATTATTATGTTTTTAATTTTTTGACTTATAATTTCTTTACAAAATGAAATTAAAACTAGGCTTACTCTAAATTAGTTCTTAGGGCAGTCAACATGGTAAGACCCAGTGAGGCCTATAGTCAATGACTGTATTACTAACACACAGTATTATGCTGAAACACATAGTATTATACTGTGACACATTGCATTATACTGTAACACACAGTATTACACTGCAACACACAGTTTTATAGTGTAACACACAGTATTATACTGTAGCACAGACTGGACTCTTGGCAGAAGCTGTGCGCGTCACTGCTGGAGGAGGTCCGTTTCCTCTCGCGGTCTCTGCCTCTTTGCCTGGTGCCCGCTATCCAGACTGGGCGCAGAGATTTTCCCGAAAGTTTTCAAGTATTTTCCAAGTATTTTTGTACCTAGGACAGCGGCGTGTCGATTTCTCGGGAAGCTATAGTAATCATAAACTCTTTATTTAGTGTTCCGCTGCTGAATGGATTATTACGACTTTTTACGCGTCCGGACGGTTTGGTTAACACTTATAAATGCGGCATTATTAGGTAAGATGTGGCAACTGAAAGTCTGCCTACTGTCTGGGCTCTACCTTTACGTAGTTTTGGATGGTTTATGTTTGCTTCAGCAAGAATAAAACGTGTCTGGCCTTTTGTGCTGAGTGATAAGAAAGTTATTTTAAACAGCGGTGCGTTCAAGTGCCCTGTTCATGCCCAACCTCTGAATGGGAGCGTGTGAGCTGTAGCTGGACATTTATTTAACATTTTATTTGTGGTATTATCAGAATGTGGTATTGTTCCTATAAAGTTACAAGTCACGTAGCCAAAACAGATGTGGATAGCAAGTGTACTTCTTTCAGTGGGTGTATGGGGTGGGGTATCCTTCCTGACCCTGAGCCCTTTCCTGTTAACTCCTGGCTGGGGCATAGTTGTTGTTATAAGATAAAGTTGTTAAGTACAATAATCTAAATGACATCATGTCCTGCAGGTGCCAAGCAAGAATGTCCTCTTCAAATAAGCCCGGAGAGGATGGTGTTGGAATATAACAGCGTCAGAAGGACTGCTACTTGCAAAACATATCCTACATCTGCAAACCAAGAGATCTACTGGCTGGACAACAGTGGAAATAACACCAGCAGTGATGAATGGGTTGCGGATACACATAACTGGAACGCAAGCCCTGTTTGTAAAGGGGTATTTAAGGGAATAGGAGAGTGTGAGAAGAAGTTAGACTTCATTCTTTACAGTATGTGTGACATTGCTAAGTGATTTAATTTCTTGTTAAGACAGCTTTCAACTTTATGCATTATTTTGCTCTAGAAAAACCGGACAGTGTTTCCATCAGCATTAACGGAGGCAATGGCACATTAATGGAGAATGATTCAGTTTCTCTGGTTTGTGTAATCAGAAATGTTGCCCCTGCAAGGAGCGTTATTGTGCACTGGTTCAAAGGGAACGAATCCTTCACACCTCCAAATGAAGGTATTTAAACACTATGCGATATTTATATTGGAATATTTTTGGCCATCCAGAGATGTTTTTAGGAGTAAGAATACGAAGTTGTAGTAGTCAAAAATATAGTCGTATAACTATCCATCATTAATATGAATCCATCAGTGACAGTGTAAGACAGTAAGGCATTTTCTCTCAAATAAGATAGCATCATGTCACCCATCATATGAATAACTGTCAATTTTTGTACTAAATTCAAGGTATTTTATATTTCTTGTTCTTTTCTAGTTGAAGTCAGTTGCAGCAAGCCTAATATTGATGAGATCAAGGAGAATGTCCAGATGTGGTTTACAACAAACATAACTTTAAACAGAACAAACAATGGAGTGGAGTTCTTCTGTGGGGCTGTTTTGAACTTACCTGATTTACAAGCCGGACTGGACCAGGATATAACAAAGTCCAGCCCGCTCAGCACCACTGTCCACTGTAAGAACTTCTACTACTCACTACCAGGGATGTAATAAAAACCAAAGTATCGTACCACACAATAATATCACGGGCCTAACTACATTGGTTTGTTATGGCAATAGCTAAACAATAACAGAGGGAACAATATAGACCATGATCCTTTGCATTTTCAGTGGAGCCAAAATAAAGAAATTACTGTTATAAAACATATTTTCAACCCGGATCCTTTGTAATTTAATAGAAAAGATTCATTCGGGCATTTTAAAATAAAAAGTAGCATTTACATACAATTCTTTAGATATTGTTACATCCCTTCTCACTAGTAGAGGTAGAGATATATGACAATGGAGCTCAACTGGAAGTAAATTTCCCATTCATTTTTCTCATAGAAAAGAAAAAAAGTTAATATTGAAAAGTTGCAAGCTTGCCTAGAGTTAATCAGCTTTGCGGTAACTAAAACCACAAGACCTCTAGTTTTATTAAAAATCTGTTTTTGAATCTTTATAAAACACCAAGTTAATAAAACATTTCACAGAATCTTGCATTTTAAATGTGTATTTTGGACTTGAACATGTTATTAATATTAGCTACCACACACCTGGTTAGCCTCCAGAATGTCTTTAAACTCCTCATATGTAAATTTTTCAAAAAGCCTATGGAGGAAATGAATGGAAATTCTACTTCCAGAACCAGAACCGACTTTATTGCAACATCCTTCCTTCATTTTTTCTATATTGTTAATATTGATATTTCTCACAGATTTGCCCAGCATTAACACTACGAAGCTCTCACACACTGTCCCAGTGTTTAGTGGTTATGCCGAAGACCTAAAATGTGAAGCTGATGGAAACCCACGTCCAGAAATCAAATGGACCTCTGATGTAGCTCTGCCACCCCAACAGCCCGATGGCCTTATCTCTGTGACCGAAAAGGGAAAATATACATGCAAAGCAACTAATATTTATGGATCCGACACTCATGTAGTTGAAGTAATTGAAAAAGGTAGGTACAACATTACTGCATTTTTTGTTTTCATGTATGTATTGTAATTTAAATTATTCATTAAATCGCAATGTATTTATTATCTCTTGATAAATAGCTGACAACAAAAATATTCTAAGATATCTAGGATTTGTTGATTTGTAAATTAAAGGTGCACTGTGTAACATTTCTGGTGGGGGTTCGTCATCTGTATTTTTCCATAAAGATGTTATTGTTTTGCCGGGAATGTTCCACACTATAGTATTAAACTTCTTCATCTCCATGGAAACAAAACAGGTGCTGCCTCGAACCTGAAGATATTTAGTAGCGATAAATAAGTCTAGTGAATAAGTCTAATGCCATACTGTGAAACATTCCAGGCAATGCAAGCACGAACCCACCAGAAATGCTACATAGTGCACCTTTGTCACAAATTTATCCTGGTTTCAAGTGTATTAATGTGTTATGTTTTCTCTTACAGTGGACTACTTGCCCTTAATAGCTGGATTTGTAGCAGTCACTGTAGTCATCATCTCTATGATCTTTATCTTCATCTACTCCATATACTACAAGAACACCAAAATGCGGCGCTATAATTTAAAAAACCCTAAACTTGGTGCTCACAATGGTAACGTGGCTCACAATGGATGGGATCCGCCTTTGCCAATGACTAAACTATGATAGCATTTTATTAGTGTTAGTTGAGACTGAAGCTGACCAGTCAACTCAAACTGCCTTACAACAATATCTTCCATTTTTCAAATATCACACAGTATAGTGCAGATGTTTTAACTCTGTGAACTATGATTAAATTAAAAGTAAAAGCGTATTTTTGATAAAACTCTCCTAGAAGTCAATAATGTCAATGCCAATACTTTTTAGTGTAGATCCCTGAGACAAATGTGTCTTTTAATTACATACTTAATTTTGTGTTATATGAGATTTAACTGCCTTGTGCCACAGGGGAAAGAAAAGATCCCTTTGGTCTGACAGCCATATCATATATATATTATTTGTGAGGTAGAAACTTGGTAGCAGCCTGCATTACCCACTTTTGCACTGTGCTGTCTATTTGAAATAATGGAAGATCTTTTTTTTTTTTTTTATTAACTACTGCATTCACGAGCTCACTGAATAGTTAAAGTAATGACATGACACAAGAGAAAATGGGGCATAGTTGTCAGGCAAATAATTTCTGTTGGAAGCTAAATTTTGACATTTGCTGTATGGCGAGGTTTACCAGGATCAAAATGACAAGTCTTGATTTAAACAACTTTAAATATGCATGGATGATAGACAATCTTAACTTACATAAGGCACAGGGCCGTCTGCCATTGTTCTGTGATAAAGACACACTGATGCCTTTGATGATTTTTTATGGTTTTCTCT
This sequence comes from Periophthalmus modestus, assembly GCA_019594935.1. Classification (NCBI taxonomy): domain Eukaryota; kingdom Metazoa; phylum Chordata; class Actinopteri; order Gobiiformes; family Gobiidae; genus Periophthalmus; species Periophthalmus modestus. The sequence continues at coordinate 23,553,590 of JAIEZT010000019.1, forward strand.
CCCAGGGCAGTCACAACATTAACATTTTAAAAACCAAAACATGAATAATGCTGTGTTCTAAACAAGGTCTCAATCAAAAACTACTGTATTTTTAAGTAATGTTTAACTGTTCTCGTTATTCTGTGACAGTGAATGTGTGAAAGAGCTCACTTATAGTATTATGTGTTGTATTTTAAAATTTTTTTTTTCCATTGAGCACATTGTATTACTTTTGTTTAGTCAAAATGCACTTTTTGTCTTGTCAAGTCCCTTTGACTTACCACACTTTTGTGTTAACCAACTCTTGATTGTATATTTCTTGTTTTTTTTTTCTAATTCATGTTTGTACTATGAATAATGTAAAGTATTTATTTATTATTTATATGAAATGGTAACAGTTTGACTAGGAAGACAACAGGACTGCAAAGGATTGACAAAACTGGAGTAACATGCAGGAAATGTGTGTTAATATTGTAAATATTTTAGATTGTAAATAAATGTTTGTATTAAAGATATCTGTGTAATCCCTCAGTTGTTTAGGTAGGATCCATAGTAAAAGAAAAAATTAAATTTGGTCAACTTTTTGTCCAGTTGACATAATTTATTTTTCTTTCACTGTTTATATTAAAGCTAAACTTTTACAAATAAATTTACAATGTGTTATTGCTATTTATTATGAACTGGTAGCCTACAGTTTAGTGCCAAGTTTTTCATACCCTTAGTGTTTTTTTTTTTTTATGTATTTAAAAGTGCACTATGTCCCAGCGGGAGGAGGCCCCGGGGAAGACCCAGGACACGCTGGAGGGACTATGTCTCTTGGCTGGCCTGGGAACGTCTTGGGGTCCCACCAGAGGAGCTGGAGGCCGTGTCTGGGGTGAGCGATGTCTGGGAGTCCCTGCTTAGACTGCTGCCCCTGCGACCTGGCCCCGGATAAGCGGAAGAAAATGAATGGATGGATGGATGGATGGACTATGTAACTTTTCAAGTGGAGAACCTGCTAGGCTCTATATTTTGCTTTGCTTGAAAAGTCCCACCAGAGCCACCACCATGCCAAGATACAAGTCAGATCTGTGGAGAGGTGACACTGCATATAGTTACTGGTATTTGTTAGTGAGCCATAAAAACGCCCATAAAGAACCTGATTCAAGACAGATGTTTAATGGCATACCGTGGAACATTCAAAGCAACCAATGGAGACAAGCACATGGCAGATCCCCAGTAGAAACCTTGTCCCTGTGTACCTTTAAGAGCACTAGTAGTCGTAGATAGTCCCAATGACTCATTATACAAACACAAGTAGCAGGTTTTACTAGCTTAGGCTGCCTTCCTGTTCGATAGTAAAACGAAAATCCCAACACTAAAATGTGCGTAACTCGTCAAACTATTACTTAGCTAAGTTAAAGTCATTAATTGCGTTTACTCCATACACAGGGCACATTTCTGCGTCATCTCTCCATGACCCCGCCTACTTTGCCACCTACTGAAAAAGGTCAGGGCACGCTACTATTCCCGAAGAGCAGGATAGCAGATAGCATTTTTCCTACTGCACGTAAAAGCGACGCGGCTCCTTTAACTTTCGGGACTTTCTGAACAAGTGAAAGTGACTCAACAGCGTCTCCTTATTCCTGATGAATGGATAAAGTAACCGCGACACATTTGAGAATCGCTGCATGTTTTCGATGTGATTTGCGTAAAACGTTGCTAAAAATGAGCGTAAGAAGGTTGTTCATGGCGTGCATCTGCTTCCTTTTGTTCACTGGTACGTATGGTGTGAGTATTTCTAGTATTACTCTATAATGTTGACTTGATGTAGCCCTAATTATTGAGTTTGAGCCTACGCCCCTGGTACGATTCTGCTAAAAAGGAAGATAGTACAAAACGAAAGCGTCGCCACTGGACACAACATTGGTTTGCAAAACTGTTAATCCATTAATGTAATTTGTTTGCAAATAATTAACTGAAATAAAGTCACATAACACACAAGTTAATTTGTAAGCCTAGTGGAAAACATTGTACAGGCTATAGACCTCGATCAACAGTGTAATAGGACTGCTGTAATCTAAAATATTTTCTACATTCACATGCCTACAGACAATTTCAAGTACTTTTCCCATTTGTAAGCATTGTTATTATTGTATACTTCTAGTAATTGTACAGTGATATACCAATTTATGCCTATGTGGAATTGAAAATCATTGAGTCATTGAAAAACAATCTTCTAATGATTCATTTTATTTGGAAGGCTGTTCTTGGTGCATTACATCTTCTTCCTCTATATTTTTCCCAGGAGAGTCTGTGGAAGCCGTATGTCCTTTTGTAATGACCCCATCCAGAGTTGTGGTGCAACATGGACACGCCTTTTCAGTCAACTGCACCTCAACTACAGATGAAGTAGAAGGAATGGGCTGGGAGTCAAACTACAAAGGCACTGGGCTCATATATTCTCCTCATGTCTCGTTAAACATAGAGAAAGTGGACAGTTTTGATATAGCGTCTCAGTGCTACATAAATTTGAAAAACTCTACACAATGCATCGAAAACCTGCCAATCATAGTTTACAGTAAGTTGCCTCAAATATTTTTGTTCTGGCTTTCAGATGACATTGTATTTTTCCATAGACTTGTAATATTTCATGCAGATGGGGGCAGCTAAAATGTACACTGTTGAAAAATTTGAGTTTTTGGAAGGTGAGATTTGTCACTAATAGAAATTACTTTATGATTCATAGGACAGTACAATGTGATCGATGGGGAAAAACTGTCTCTTGCCTCTCATCTGGGAGTACACCATCATTATGTCCTACAATTGATTTAATATAGCAAGTTCAAGGACCAAATCTATAATAGAAACATTCAATAAAAATATCAATATGTGTTCATATTATGCCAACAATAGGACCATCTGCTTTTGCATACTCTAAATAATTTGTTTATGTATGTATTTTAGTATGTGCTTATAATTTGTGTTTTGCTTGGTCCCAGTTAGTCTGAATTCTTGTTTATGATAATGATATCAATAATAATCCATTAGTCTTACATAGCGTTTTTTCAGAGCCAAGTCCAAGCATTCAAGTCCTAACATGCCCAACCGTGCTTGGCTTCCAGATCAAATGAGAAGACAACATCTTATAAAAGTAGTCACTGTTGCAGTTAGGGCTGGGACAATAAACAATAATATTATCTGTGATAAAAAGTTTAGACAATAATCGTTCATGGTGATAACCGCCAACAAAGATAATTGCCACTATATCACCAGAGTGCAAAAAAAAGAAGCTTCTCCATGATGTTCTCTTCTAGATCATTGTTGTTTTCACTTATAAGAAAGTACAGTACTATAACAGTTGTTAAATATGGAACCTATTCATAAAATTAGAATTATTCATATCCATAAACTTTTTAAACTGTCAGCAACTTTAATAATGATCCTGATGTAATTGTTAATTACAATTATTTTGGCCATGAAAATCATGACAATAAATTTCAATATCGTTCTGTGCCTAATCAGTTTTTAATCATATATTTTGTGAGACAGTTAAAGGTTTGTGTGTTATGTTTGTGATTTTTATTTATTTATTTTTTGCAGAAATACCTGACAGTGTGTTTATAGTGTCTGAAAATCAGCCCATCGAGGAGCACCAAGAGTTCGAAATGCAGTGTAATGTATCCAATGTTGCGCCTGTGAATTCTGTGGTCGTAACATGGTATTTAGGGGATGCCAGGATTAAGAGAGAGATGCTTACTTCCGGGGTTGATCAAAACCCATCTACCCGGTCATCTGTCTTCAAAAGAACAGCAGACAAACATGATGATCGAAAGAAATTAATGTGTGAATTCAAATTTGACTTTGGACCAGCAGGGCCACATCTCCTGCCAGTCAGATCACCTCCAGTGGATCTTCATATACTATGTAAGTGAGGTTTAAATAAATCTTCTGGTGTAGTGTCTACTATTTACTGGCCTCCATGGAGATGTTTTTTTTACTTTGCGTGGAATGTTTCCGAGTTAAGCATTTAACTTGAATATCAACCATGGGGACAAGCAGGTGATGCCACAGGCCCAACTTACAAGACAGATTTTAGAAAAGGCACCCGCTTGCAATAATGTTAATGTTGTGTAAAAATAATGCCCTGGAAATAATGTTTTCCAGGGCATTTTTGAGGAATGTAATGTAAATTACCAAGGCAAGGTACCATGAGATTGAAGATTAATGCCGTACTGTGGAACATTCCAGGCAAAGCAATAACATCTACATATAAACAAACATGTATAAGCCCGCCCCAACCAGAAAAGTTACAAAGTTACCTTTAACCTAATGGGAAGTTAAAATAATTGTTTCCTACATGTACACTGTTTTTACTCATTTCAGATAAACCCTTCTTTAAAGAGTCCAAAGTGGAGATGGTCGAGGTGCCGGCTAATGGTAAAATAACATTGAACTGCACTGCCCAGGGAAACCCCAAACCTAATTACCACTGGCAGGTCCCTGAGCTAACTGGACAGAAGGTGGAGCATCAACCCATTTTGGACCTCCAGGGGCCATTCCCAGGAACTTACAACTGCACCACATCCAATTCCCAAGGCTCCAGCGTCAAGCAGTTTGTCCTCTCAGAGGCTCCAAGTAAGATAATTGTCCCTTTATTCTCCTTGATCTGCATTGTTTATGGTTGTATAATGCTTTTTAATACTGTTCTTCATCAGGAAGTACTCCCGGAACGACTGCTGGAATATTAGTGGCTGTGTTTTTTGTGTTGATTGCGATTTTGGCGTGTGCAGTGTATTACAGACAGTAAAAGTCTTTTGATGCACAGTGACACTAAACTGCCATTTCCTACAGGGGACTACACAGTGCTAGCAACTGTAATTGGAATCCCGGCAGCCCTCGGTTTCTTGCTCCTCATCAGTGGACCGTTTATTGTGACTAAAGATGGGACTTTTTCACTCAACAAAGGTGGCTACAGCAAAGGACAGCGCTCGCAACCAATATGAGTTATTTTACTTTTTTATCAAATGAATAGGTTGTTCCTCTTTTCTTCTCTTTTCTTAGAATACATGCTGTGTTCTGCATTTTTATTGAGTGGGGTTATTTGTATTGCAAGCTCGCATTTTGCATATGTGATGTTATCAGCTGCCTTTAAAACACCACATTTTCCTCAACAGTACTGTATTTACATAATTGAAATCAATGACAATTGATACTGGTAACATCTTGAATGTGGAAGCAAATCTGAATTGCTCCCTTATTTTAATTTTAAGTCATTTGTTTGTTTTTTTCATACAAACTGATATCTGATATAAGACTACAACTACATCACACAGGTACACCATAACTATCATGTGCTCATGGTGTTTTTCACCACATGCAGCTCAGGAATGTGGTGTCTTTTAAGAATTGGGCCATGTCTTTGCTTTATCAGTCTTCATTGCAGTACATTACAAAACACTAATTGGTAATACCTGCACTGTAGTATTTGGAAATAATGTATATGAGGTACATAAGCTTTGTTACATTAACATTCTCGGCTACTTATTGCACTGAAAATTGTGATTGCCTTTGTGTCTGCCATTTCATTGTACTGTGCAAGTGTGAGCCACTTAAATATGTTTACATCAGCTTCAGTACAGAGTATATCGAGTACTCTCTACATACAGGTAAAATGGTGGTAAAACTTGTGTTGCTTTTATATTTGAATGATTTGTGTGTTGTAAAAAAAATCATGAAATAAAGAGCTTTATATTTGTAACTTCCTGATTCAGAATACTGATCTGATTAAGGTTTCTAAGGGTCTTTCTATCGTTTTCCTGCAACATTATGCCATCTCAAAGGACTGGTTTACATACACAGAACCAGGTCTGCCATATTAATGAGCTCAGAGCATGGTAAATGTAAAGGGTAGCTGCCAATTCAAATGGACCATTTCTAAAAGCGTGTTCCTTATGTTAGCTCGTCATTCCCACAAGAGGTCCTGCCAGAACTCTGTTTGTGTATGCTCTGACTGTGCTGCTATGGTAACCACAGTGACACCGCTCAAGTTTCTCATGGAGTTTAAATTTTAGTACAGATCCCCAACTATGTTCTTTCATAAATGGAAACTGATTAAAGTAAAGCAAGTTCAGTGTTAAGAGCTTATATAATAAGTAAGGCTAGTTCACATTCTCAGCTGTGCTCTTTGTAAATAATACCACAAGGAACTGATTACTCATAGCATTGCAGAGGAAGATTTGAGCCACTCACTGTATGGATTTGAATGCAAAAATGTTGTGAGTTTTTTTGGATTCTGTTCTAAATGAAATGTCTTTTCGCAAAGGCCTGCCACCTGCTACATTCCCCTCTTTTACTCCAACCCCCCACCCCCGAAGTCATCTGGGATGAAGGGGGCCCTTTTGTCCCAACATAGTTCCCTGCAGAGTTACCAAGCTTGCTCACGCCGGAACTGACTACTTTGTCTTTTTATCCACAGCTATAAAACAATACGATGGATAACTACACTCTGATTAGATTTATTTTGTTTTGCATGTTTCACTCAGGTAAGTTCACACAAATAAATCTTCTTTCTTGCACTTTATGAAATGTTCTGTGCCATGTAAAATAATGGAGTATGTTACGCACCTACAAATGTGTCTAGGCATTGGTTTACAGCACCAATAGTTGTGTTCTGGTGTATTGGCTATATTTTGATCTTGCTCTGTACTTTGCAATGATTGCAAACCACGTCCATTAAACCAAACATATCTGTTGGCTTATAATCTTTATTAACTTTACAACAAACATTGCCTGGTCTCGGATAAGAAGAAAATGAATGGATGGAACAAACATTGCCAGATGTGACAGAGATGCCTATTGCCTGCTTGTACAAAGGTGCAAAGAAACAATCAGAGGCCATTTAGAAATGTTCAATCAGACCTCATTTGTCCCACTCAAACAAAACAAATGTTGTCTTTATGGATCTAACATTGAGTTAAGTTACACAATGAATCCGCTATCGATGCACACACAGATGTTGTAGGACTGAAGCTCAGAATTGGGTAGAGTAGCCAAAAACTAAAATAACTGAAGTTAAAAGTAAAAAAAATGACTCAGATAATTATGAGAACTTGTTTTACTCAAGTAGTATGCTGTAAGATATGATTTATAAAACAAAATTTTGAAAGAAATCATATGATAGTGTCCACGTAAAGCTTTTGCCACTGATAGTGAAGTGTGAAGTGAAGTTTGAGTATAACCTTTTTTCAAGTATATACTGTTACTTCAGAAAATACTTCCTCAAATGGTATGTTGAAAGGTATGGTGTTTCAAAACTGGCACTTTCTTCTAAATCAAGTAAATGTAGCTGAATGTACATAACTGATTTCTCCCCACCTGATGCTGCTGGGTGTATTTAGTTTCAGGTGATGGGTGCTCACTGAGTCTAAAGCCCCCCCGGGTGGTGGTGGGCTTTGGGGAGGCTGTGTCCGTCAGCTGTGAAGCCACTCGGCCGGTGCGTGTCTTGGGATGGGAGTCAGCCATCGGCCCCTCACACACTCAGCAGGAACAGTCTGTGCAGTGGAAAGTGGACAGTCTTATTGACTGGATTGAGGAACCCATTTGTTATGGAGTGTTTCACACAGCACCAAGGCAATGTGAGGAGAAACTCAACCTTGTATTGTACAGTAAGTCAGCTCTTTATTATTAAGTATTGGCATTGAACAATATCCATAGGGCACTTTTGGGGCTGTGTGTTTTGTCTGAACACAATACATAAGATAATTTACACAGCACACTTTTTTATAGACTTAGTGTATTTTCATTATCTGTGTATTATATTAGTGAGACATTTCCAATAGAAATGTATCATTCATTTCAATAGTTATGTTTTTTACTAATTTAAGTATTTAAGCCAAATTGATCAAAAAAGTAAATTTGCTGTTGTTATTACACTCTACAGGTAATGTCAGAGTTTAATACCTTCGTTGCTATATATGTGTCGGTTGAAATCCATACTATACAATGAGCAAATTAAGAAGTGTACTTTTCTATTTGGAGAAATTAATTCCTCATATGTAGACAAGGTCATTGGTTGAAGCTGAGTTCTTTTGACTGCACTACTCAAGAGTTCCACTTGTGTTATTTGCACAGAGATCCCTGATAGTGTCAGTATTCGACCTGTGGACCACACTGGGCCTATGGTGGAGGCAAAGAAATACCAGCTGCTCTGTGAGGTGCAGAACATTGCTCCAGTTCAATATCTCACCCTGAAATGGTACAGAGGAGATGCAATGGTCCATAACCATTCATTTTCGGACCTGACATCGTCTTCGCCTGTCCAAGTGTCTTCTATCCTCGAGATCTTTCCATCCAGAGCTGAAAATGGTGCTAGCTACAGGTGTGTGGCTGAGCTGGAGCTGGGACCAGAGGGGCCGCAACCACCACCAAGTGTGACATCTGATTTGCTCAATGTCTCTGTCCAATGTGAGTTATTACATTTTGGTTCATATTTTGTAACTGTGGCATTGTTATTCATGTTTAACAACCATTGTAGATAAAGGAGTGACTTTATTGCCTTTTCTGTAACGCCTTTTTAATTTAATCAGAGCAGTATTTATAGTCAGCATTAAAATGGTGTTAGTGGTACAACTCTACATTGTGTATGAACTTATTTTGCTTTATTTTATTACTGTCCAGTTCCACCAACATTCATCGGATCCGAAACAGAAGTGGTAGAGCTAATATCTGATGCTGAAATTGTCTTAAACTGCACTGCTTTGGGGCACCCCTCCCCTGTGTACTCCTGGCAGTCACCCGCTCCCATGGAACAGACCGGGGATGAAGCTCTCCTTATATCGTCCACACTTGTACCTGGAGCCTACATATGCACTGCTTCAAATTCACTGGGGAAAAAGAGCAAGAATTTCACGGTTAAAGCGAAGACCAAAGGTACAGAGAAGCCAAACAATTCATGGTGGTCATATACTCATTACTAATTGTTTTGTTTTTGTGTGTGTCCTCTAATTTAGGTGTTTAAAGCAAGCAACAAATTGGAATACAATAACAACACTTGCAACAATTTTTCATTCCTTATTTCCTTTTTAATCAAAGAGGATTTTATTTTGCTGCTGTAATAGCAAATCTGACACTATTTATGTATTAGGTTGTTATCCAACTGAATTAGAAAAACACACTAATACTATGTTTATAATATAATAACACATACGAACTGTGGCCATGTGTTTTGAGTATACAATTTGTATTCACTACGTATGAACATTCCTCAAGTCAAATTAAATCATGCAATAGGTCGTACAAATATAGGCCAGTGTACATTGAATTTCTGCTGTAGCTTTGAAATATGTAAATATGTATTGCCTCAGTTTAATATCTTTATAAATAAATGTTTGTTATAATGTAAGTTTTGTCTACGTTTTTTCTCTCAACAAAGCCAGCTTTTGACCACAAGATGTCGCTGTTAAACTTCGGCCAAATTTCATTGGTCTCCACAAAGTCACGTGACAAAAACATTGCGCAGCTAGCTTCAGCTAATGACTTTTTAGTAGTTTTTCTGCTCTTGTACATTGACTTAATGTCAGCAATTATTTCCCGATACAGGTAAGCGTACTATATTGTCCTTTGCGTTACATTTGATTACTCCTTTGTTTTAAAATATGGATGAGTCGTCTTTTTCAGATAATATGCCCGGACAGAAGGATCCATGTCAAAAACAAGCATGTGCAATTCAAAAGTGTTTACAAGGTATTGACACTAGTAGTGCTAGAGTTACATTAAGCAAAGGTCAATGTATTCAAGTTACAACTGATTCTCTTTGCCCTGTAAAGCAAATAAATACCTGGAGATCATGTGTGAGGATGTCATCAGGGAGATGCGCCGCTGCTGCGAAACCCACGCGGCAAACTCCATTTGCTGCTCGGGTTTCAAGAGTTCCGCGCCCACGGAGAGTAAAAATAATCCGTGATTCTTCAAAGCGACTCTGAAGTGCAAAACAGCCCATTCAGTGCAGTTGATTTGCACTGTCATTTGTGGATTTGCCAGTGGTCTTAACTGAATCAACATTATTTATTAATAAAAAGGCTTTTTATTGACTTTCATTTATGACCATACGTTCAATGTAGTGGCTATCAATTTTCATTCACATTCAAACACGGTATTTATTATTTCATCTACCACACTGTCAACACAGGCTGTCAAATCTGTTCGTATGACATGCACCTGAAAATTCAATGTTTTTAAAATATAACATATGTGCTATTGACTAAACACATTTATGATATATGCTCAGTGTTCAGAAAGTATAATACCATGGTTAGATCCTTTTTTTTACTGTATAAATGGTTCGTGCCACTTCACGTACATGTTACGCAATGACGTCAGCGGAAATGTGCAGCGATTCTTTCTAGAATCCTTTAGCTCTTTCTAGCTAGCTCATGCTCGCTGGGTTTATTAAAGTTGTTTCCTTTATCATATCAGCAACAGCGGGAATATACCCACAGAGCGAGTTTCAAACAGTGCTTTGGCTTCTAAGGTTTGTGGATTAACGATTCTGGGAAGCCACATTTAGCACAGAAACTTATTTTAGGTAAATCACAAGCTAATATTGTGTCGTTAGAATCGAACTGGCACAATGTCCAGAATAGATTACAGTGTTTGGGACCACATTGAGGTGTCCGATGATGAAGACGATACCCACCCAAATATCGACACTCCGAGCCTGTTCAGATGGAGACACCAGGTAAATGCTTTGGTCTATTTCCCATCTTACACTGGTAACCTTTTGGAACAACGGGTCTTTGTCAACATGAAACTCTTCCTAGTTGAGCTAAAGCACTTATCCAGTCGTGGTTTTATGATGTTTATGAGCATTTAAGGGGTATCTTACAGTGCATTTAATAAGCAATGCAAATATCGGAGAGATGCACATATCATTCAGTTATTTATTTGCATTCTTTAATGTGTCTGTGTAATCCCTCAGTCGTCCAGATAGGTTCCACAGCAAAAAAAATAAAAATAAAAAATTGCTCTTTTTAGTTATAATATAACTGTTCATTGCTACAAATTCAAATGAGGAGTTTATTTTTAAGCCCCCAATACTAATTTGTCTTATATGCTGTAAATGGAGTGTTCATACACCTTAATTGTAGATCTGTTTTTGTTTTTTTATCGCATCAATGGTGTATACTAAATATGGTCTTGTATTAAATATTACTTCCAGGCACGTGTTGAGCGAATGGAAGAATTTCAAAAGAAGGGTGAAGAATTAAATAAAGGACTCAGCGATTGTCGACGCAAGCTTGCAGATACACAGAAGAAACTAAAGGAGCTGAGTTTGTCAACAACAGATGATACAAAAGCAGAGGTCAGCAAAGTCCAGACTGAGGAGAAGAAACTTAAAAAGGAGGAGCGAGATTGGGAGAAAAAAATAGATGACTATAATCGGGAGGAGAAGAAGATGCCCTGGAATGTTGATACACTCAGCAAAGACGGTTTCAGTAAGGTGAGCCAATAAGAATAGTAAAAAGCTTAATGTTTTGTTGCATGCATTTTCTTTGTATACATTATTTAGCTCTAAAAGTTACTTGTAAAAATGTGTAAATTGCAAATACATGATGAACCTTTTTGTTTTGCGTCATTCAGAGCGTTGTAAATGTCAAACCTGAAAGGGAAGAAACTGAAGAGGAGAAGGAGCAAAAGCACAAAACCTTTGTTGAGAAATATGAAAAGCAGATTAAGCATTTTGGTAAGTATAAATGCTTGCCCCCACAATAAAATCGTGAAATAAAAATGTAATATTTAAAATAATGTCTGTTTGTTTTTTGTAGGCATGTTGCGACGTTGGGATGACAGCCAAAAGTATCTGTCTGATAATCCACATCTAGTATGTGAGGAAACTGCAAATTACTTAGTTATTATGTGCATTGACCTTGAAGTTGAGGAGGTAATAATATCTAAAATAATATCTTCAGCTTGTTGTTTTGGTTATTATAGTATACAGTATTTAATTTGCTGTTTGTTTGTTTTTTTGTTGTTAGAAACATGCCCTAATGGAGCAGGTTGCCCATCAGACCATTGTTATGCAGTTCATTTTAGAATTGGCCAAGAGTCTGAAGGTGGATCCCCGTGGTTGCTTCCGACAGTTTTTTGCTAAAATTAAGGTATTTTTAACATTCCGCATGTATTGCAAAAAAATATTTTAAAAAAGCCCCCAAACAATATAATATGAACTACGTTTTGATTTGAAGATTGAATTGAAGGTGGACATTTTTTTTTCTTTTGTTGAGTCTGCAATTACACAGATAGACTTAAAGTATCAAAGTGAGATAAGCTTGAACTTCTTTTATTTTTTTGTCCTTAGACAGCAGACCAGCAATACCAAGATGCTTTCAATGATGAGTTAGAGTCTTTTAAGGAGCGTGTTCGTGGTAGGGCAAAGATCCGCATTGAAAAGGCCATGAAAGAGTATGAAGAAGAGGAGAGACAAAAACGGCTGGGACCAGGTGGACTAGACCCGGTTGATGTTTATGAATCTCTTCCACCTGTAAGTTTTTGTTATTTTTTATTTATTTATTTATTTTTAGATGCCAGGTTTAAAATTTGTATTTTTTTGAAAATTACTACACAAAGTTCTTATTGACAGGAAATGCAGAAATGCTTTGACGAGAAAGATATCCAGATGTTACAAGACGTAATCAGCAAAATGGACCCAACAGTAAGTTACAGCTAATCCATCTAGAGGCAATGTTGGTACAAATTCAGTAACATTTTTGGAGTAAAAAGCACATCGCCTGTATTTAAACTTTCAATTAGTAATTTTAACACTCTGGATATTGTATGTTTTATGATCACACAAAAAGCTCCACAGTGTTAATTACGATGCTTGTTTTTAAAGTATGTGAGATAGAGACACCATAATTGATAAAATATGCAATTTTTACAGGAGGCGAAGATTCACATGAAAAGATGCATAGATTCAGGACTGTGGGTCCCAAATGCAAAAACAGATGAAGGCGAGGAAAAGGAGGAGGAGGCCACATATGAAGAAGTAAAACAGGAAGAAGAATCAAAGAAAGAGTGACCAACTGTGCTTATGTGAAATTGTAATCCAAATATACTTGCTGTCACTGTATTGCATCTCTCCCACATGTATGCATAGTTTGCTCAACATTTAAAGAATATTGTAGTTAGATCAAGCCTATTTACTGCACAGCTCCTTTTATAGTTCATATTTTTGTTTTGAAATTAATCTGCCGGAAATGTTTTGGTCTGTTTTTGTCCTTGGTCTTTTACTTTTGTTAGGTGTATATGACTAAAAGTGCCCCGTCTGCCAGCATTTTTCTGCAGTTGCAGCTTACTAAATATTCAATTAACTTCATTCCTTTTTGATGAACTGTATGATAGGGTTGTTTTCAATTACTATCAACTCCCTCAACAAACAATGAGCTCTCCACTCTTGTGTATTTCTTACAACATTTAAATAACGTCTGTCTGTAAGAACAGCTGATGCATGGGTCATTTTAAGCACTTGAGTCTCCTGACCAATGTTATATGTGCTTTTAAAGAGGAGAATGTTAGTTTCACTTACCAACGCAATGGTGTATGACTGGTATTTTTGCACTGCAGAGAGAGTTGTTTGCAGCTATAAAATGTCAAAATAAAAGCTGTAAAGCCAATATGACTAATTTTTGTAGATGATGTTTGCGCAAGACAAATGTTCAGATGAAAGAGCTTAGAACTGCAGAATTTGCCTCTGATCAAAAGATTGCAACAGTAACTAGTTAACTCTAGCAAAAAAAACAAAGAACAATATAAAGCTTAGGAGTAAGGTAATAACCAAGGGAAATAACATTTGCATATCTCCAAACATTTCTTATAATACAACATGGAGCTCAGCAGTGACTGTCTGCTCCGGCTCCGGAAGTATATTTTCCATTCATTTCTCCCATAGACTTTGCTTAAGTGTTCAAAGGCATTTAATAGGTGGGTAACAAATATTCATAATGCGGTCGTTTTAAGCCCAAAAAGCTAATGTAAAACGAAAGATTTAACAAGTTAGTGTTTCATAACGTTTCAGAAACAGATGTTAAATAAAATTCTAGGTCTTGTGGTCATTAGTTACAACATAGAAGATTAGCCCTGAGCAAGCTTTCAAATTTTTTATATATATTTTTTTCTTCAGAAAGTCTCTGGGAAAAATGAACGTGAAATGTAGTTGTGGAGCCTGGCGCGGTGGGCCGGACTGTTGAGCTCCATGGTCACCGTGCGTCACTGTGCGTCGTGCGTGAAGTTGTGGGGGGTGTGGTCACGCTGGTTTGGGGAAGTACCCATCGCAGACAGATCAGTACAACACAACAAGAAGTATGAGAAGGGGAATTACGCTCACAAGAAAATGAAGACTAAAATGAGCTCCTATTTACCGTATTAGTGTTAGTTATCATGTCATACCGGAAAAATCGCGCTGTTAGTAGGTAAGACTTGCTTGTTTGTCTTGTTTGCTATAACGTTACTACAAATGGCGTTATAAAGCATTAACATCGCACACAAAAGAAGATAACCTATGTCATTGTATCCATTACAGTTAATGCTAATTTAAAGAATTTTATAGATTTATTTAATGTCATACTAGGCAAATCCTAAGCACCGTGTTCCTCTGTTCTAATCAGAAGGAAACTAAGTGCAAAGTAGCATGGTGAAATCCCGGAAGTAATGTTAGTTCAAAAGCATTTTGTTTATTACATGAAAAGTACATTTTAATATATTATTGCAGTATTGCACTGCATTATAATAAGAGCACAATTGCCAAACACCTATAGCCTTTAATGATATGTCCTTTCTCTCTCTGTCTCTCTCTCTCCCTTTCCCTCCCTCTCTCTGTCTGTCTTTCTCACAGTGATGTGCAATTTACAATGTTAAGGAATAGATCATCCAAGAAGCGTTCGAGGTCATGGACGTTTCCAGGTGAGAGTGAGCCTCCTCAAGATCCAGGGGTGCATGTGTACCTCTTCTGGAGTCCGGAAGGGGAGCGCTACCTGTCCCACACATCTGGAGAGGTCACAGCAGAGGAGCTGTGCATCTCAGCTGCAAAAGCAGTAGGTAAGATGACCATTCTAGCCACCTATGATAATTGAGACATTGCCTAATGCACTTAAAGCATTTTTTTTTTTTTTAGGGATAACTCCTCTGTGTTACATGTTCTATGCCCTCTATGAACCACATTCATGTTGCTGGTACAGTCCAAACCATGTGTTCACTTTGAAGGAAACTACCCCTCTGGTGCTTTACTTTCAGATGAGGTTGGTGTATAATGTTTGATAAAGAATATTTTATTTGTGTTCTAAACGATTGTTGTCTTGTGATAAGGTTTTACTTCCATAACTGGCATGGTCTTAATGAGAATGAGCCAAAAGTGTCCCGTTATACTCCCAAGTTTGGGACAGGCCAAGGGTGTTCTCCTCTCTTTGAAATTTCATCTTTGGAGTACTTGTTTGCGCAGGTTTATACTTAACACAATTACTCATGCAAATGTATATGTTTGGAAAATCTTCTATAATGTCTGATTTGTTTCTGTTGTTAAAAGGCAAAATATGAATTTGTGAACGAAGTAATACCAATAGATGATATGCAGTCTGAAGAAGAGTTAAGTCGTTTTAAAAATGAGAGCTTGGGAATGGCTGTACTTCACCTCTCTCACCACGCATTACAGACTAACAAAAGATTACAAGAAGTTGCTGAAAAAAATGGGTAATTGCAATTCTAAATTCTTCTATATTATGTAACAATATGACAGTACCATTTGACTTGGTTTAAAACACATAATTGTTTTTTGTGTTGTAGCTTCCATCACTGCATTCCAAGATCTTTTGCCAAACAAATTTCCAAAGACAACTTGCTGACAAAATTTCGCATGAAGCGAATATTTACGGACTTTGTCCAGGCATTCCAACAGCACACTGTGGATAAAGGAAAACTTGGAACGCAAGAAATAATGTATAAATACATCTCAACTCTGGAACACTTAGCACCACGCTTCTGCACTGAAACGTACTGTGTGTCTCACTTGGTCTTGCACAATGATGGGCAGGGATGTCCTGTCCCCAATACAAATCAGGACCAAAGTGCCTCAAAAGACAACTACAAAGCCCTTGTTACGCATGAAATAATGGTCTGTGGTTTAGAGGGCATTCAGTGGAGAGAGGTGTCCACCCAAATGGTATATTCAAAGTTCAGACGCAATTTGAAATCATTGCTGTTTATTTGCATTAATTTGGCATCTTTCTTAGGCTCAATCCAACCCATACATCAGGAGTGACTACATGAAGATGGAAAAACAGCGCTCAATGGAAGTCAATGGCAACCCTCCCAGTGCATGGAACTCTTTCTGTGATTTCCCTGAAATCACTCATATCATCCTCACAGAAGATAAAGTGTGCATTAGTACTGAGGACAACGCCTGCATGGTGAGAAGTGTCCTGTTACCATTTTATAAGTTACAATGCATTATTTCTTGAGATGCATTAAGCTTTGAGCTAAGTAGTCTGTTTTAACCAATAATGTTTTAACCTTTGAATGTTACAACAAAGTTTACTACCAAAATTACTAAAAGTGGGAGATTTTGCACAACTTGGTGAGAGACAAAGGGACAAAGCTTTTAAATTATGTGAGTGATAGGCTATTTTTTTAATTCACCTTAGATCTATTCCAATCTATATTGGATGCACTTTTATTCTAAGCAGAATGGGACAAACACTTTCATACAATTTACTGAATACCAAATAAAAAGTGGGACATTCTTGGTGGGAAAGTAAGATAACGGTTCAAAGGCCTAAATGGCTGTGCAAGATGTGAGGGCTCTGATGTTCATCTGTTATTGTTTACATTAATTCTTATTTAGGAGGTTCACATGCGCTCCAGCCAGGAGGCCCAGTCCTTTGTGTCCCTGCTTGATGGATACTACCGACTCACTGCCGACGCCCACCACTATCTCTGCTGTGACGTGGCGCCCCCAAGGGTTGTGCTGAGTGTGAATAATACACTGCATGGACCTATACAGTGAGTTCATATAGACTCACACTTTTACATAAGAAGTGCATTGTGGGTAATGTCTTATGTTATTCTAGGGATGAATTTGTGCTAATGAAGCTCAAAAAAGAGGCAGCTGAGGAGGGAGTGTTTCTTGTACGCTGGAGTGTTATTGACTATCATCGCCTCATTCTAGCTGTTCTGAGCAAAACTGAGGCATGTCATGAACAACGTTTTAAACATTGTAAGGTTTGTCAGGTTTTTTGTTATATCTGTATTTTCTTTTCCAGAACGGATCTTCGCCAACCCACAAGCAGTTTCGGATAGAGTACAAGGGATCAAGATTCTGTCTTGAGGGTTGGGACAAAGAATTTTCCAGTATGAAAGAACTCTTGAACAGCCTAAAAACATTTATGCTTCAATCAGGATCTGAAATTTTTATGGTAAAGAGATGCCTCCCACCCAAACCACGAGGTGTGTTACAACAATATTAGTTTAAAGTGCTTTGAGCATGTGCTCTTAATGTCAAAATTTTTCTTTTGTAGAGTTATCCAATCTTCTAGTTACAAGAAAAACAGCAGAAAGGGATCCTCAGCCCTCGAACACATCGGAAGTACGGTTTATTCAAATCAAGGACAAAGAAATTGTGAAGGTATTTTTTTTTAATGTATATTTAAAGGTGCACTATATAATGTTTCTGGTGGAGGGTCAGCCACCAGCTTGTCCCCATAAAGATGGAGGGTTTCCTTTTATGGCATTAGATTCATTTACATTGAGACAAGCATGTGATGCCAAGTTACATGTTACACCTTCGGAGATGCAATCTGGCTCACTATGTTTAATACCAAACTATGAAGCATTCTAGGCAAAGAAAAATCATCTCCATGGAGACAAGCAAGTGTCGTTCCCTCCACCAGAAAAGTTACAAAGTGGACCTTATAAGTAATTTGTTGTAAAAACTTTTTGGAGTTGTTTGAGTTTGTAATTAACTGTTGTTTAATGTAATAGAAAAAACATCTGGGTCAAGGGACCAGAACTAACATCTACTCCGGAGCTCTGGTGCCGACCAAACAAGCAAATGGAAAGAATGACTCCAGTGAAATTAAAGTTGTTCTGAAGATTCTTGACAATGTACACAAAAACATTGCACTTGTAAGTTATACACCTTGCACCATAATAATCATATAATTGTGATAACATTAATAGAGTTCTTGTTTTTAAGGAATTTTTTGGGACAGCAAGTCTTATGAGACAAGTATCCCACAGCCATTTGGTCTTTGTACATGGTGTATCTGTCAAAGGATCTGAAAGTAAGATTAAGAGCACATTCCATGAAATTTGTGGTTTAAAATAATATTGAAAATGGTGACATTCCCACTATTGGTTTAATACTGATTTCAATTTTGCTCTTTCATAGACATCCTGGTTGAAGAATATGTGGAATTTGGGCCTCTGGATGTCTTTCTTCGCAGAGAAAAGGCACAGATTTCTCCTCAGTGGAAATTACTAGTTGCACAACAACTTTCAAGTGCCCTTAGTTACCTTGTAAGTTGAAACATTATCATGTCCTTCTGTTTGATTACACAAACTGATGCACAAATAAATGATTTTTGCCAAACTTGTTTTCTAATTGGTAATGTGTTCTACAATTAAATGGAATTGTGCTGTTACAAATTGTTGACTTGAATATTCAACTTTTTTCTGATAAACTACAGGAAACCAAGCAACTGATACATGGGAATGTTTGTGGTAAGAATATTCTTGTTGCACGAAAAGGGCTGGAGTCTGGGACTGATCCTTTTGTGAAGCTGAGCGATCCTGGAATCGCCCTCAATGTTCTTTCAAGAGAAGGTCAGAATTATGCACTTTTACGCTGTTCATGTCTATTTTCTGTTTTAACCAATATTCTGCTTTATCTCTGTAAGATTAAAACACAGGAAACTATAATCGACCCACTTCCTCTTGAATTACTTCTTGTTGTTGTAGTTAAAGTCCTTTCTTTACAACATCAAATAATACTTAAAATGTAGAATAAAATGTTTCTTTCTAAATATATTTACTGTTACTCATTCTGCATGTTGTTGCTGATGTAGAGCGTGTGGAGCGCATCCCATGGATTGCCCCTGAATGTATTGAAAGTGGGGCCTTTTTTGGAAATGCTGCTGACCAGTGGAGCTTTGGAATCACACTTCTTGAAATCTGCAATAATGGGCATCTCCCAATGAGTTCCTGGACATTGTCTGAGGTTACCCCCCATATTTATATGAATAATTTGCTCATGAATAAGCAAGCATAACATTGTCTAGTTTAATCATGAACCGTAATGTTCATTTGGTGATATCACATTACTGATTTTAAGATTTAGAAGGCAGCCCTAGTATATGTGACCTCTGAATTGTGATCTCTTTAAACAGAAAGAACAATTTTACAAACAAAAAGGCAGGTTACCTCAATCATCTTCAGAGGAGCTGACCAAATTCATCAGTATGTGTTTGACCTATGAACCTGCAGAGAGGCCCTCCTTCAGAACTGTACTTAGAGAGCTCACTAAAATTGGAGGTGGGTCTATTTCTTTAATGTAATTTGTTGTGCTATTTATTTAACATTAACCTTTTGATTCTTCTGTGACAGATTCTGAAATTACTGTGCCTGACCCAATGCCCCAAATGGACCCAACTGTGTACCACAAGCGCTACCTGAAACAGAGGAGAGAACTTGGAGCGGTAGGACATGATATGAGTTTGTTTTGAAGCTTTGCCTTTGATGTATATCTTACTTCTTTCTGGTCACTAGGGCCACTTTGGAAAGGTTACTCTGTACTCATATGACCCTTGCAATGATGGGACTGGAGAGTTTGTGGCAGTAAAGGCCTTGAAACAAGATGGCAGCCATGTACCCGATGGCTGGATGAAGGAAATTGAAACACTGAAATCGCTCAGTCACAGCAATATTGTCAAGTACAAGGGATGCTGCACTGAACTAGGTAAATACAAGTTTAGAGACAAAATAATAGCTGATTGATGATTTCAGATTTACTTTAATTGACTCTACTCTTCATGCTCATTTAATGTATGCAAGATACACTGTAGTTTTTTTTTCTAATTTGAGAAGTTCAGCATTGTATTTTTTAGGTTTGGATGTATGTGTTGTTGTTATTATTATTATTATTTTTAATATTATTATATTTATTTTTTATATTTTTTGTTTCACATAGGAGGACAAACGGTGCAACTAGTAATGGAGTATGTTCCATTGGGAAGTCTACACAAGTATGCCCGTGAACATAAGCTGAGTACGCCCCAGTGCCTTCTCTTTGCTCAGCAGATCTGTCAAGTAAGAACTATATTGCTCTATATTACTCCATTACTGACTGAATACTATTCTTTATATATCTTGTGACCTTTTGTTTAATTTTGTAATTACTCCTAAAAAGGGTATGGCATACTTACATTCTGAGCGTTACATTCACCGAGACCTAGCTGCCCGTAATGTTCTGGTGGATAATGACAATTTGGTAAAGATTGGAGACTTTGGCTTGTCAAAATACATCCCTGAGGGGGAGGTCTACTACCGTGTGCGTGAAGATGGAGACAGCCCAGTGTACTGGTAGGTTATGATCACTGATTTTACTCTTTTATTTTTAATAATTGAAAAACTCAAATTATAAATAAAATGTATTGACAATATTCTTACTGTAAAATGTGTTTCATTGTAAAATACAAGATATACTAACTATTTTTGTGTTTTATTGTAAAATACAAGATATACTAACTATTTTTCTGTTTTGTCTAGGTATGCGATTGAATGCTTGAAAGAGAGCAAATTTTCTTTTGATTCTGACATATGGTCATTTGGTGTTACATTGTATGAAATCCTAACTCACTGTGACCCTCGTGAAAGTCCTCCAAGTGTATGTATTTTGACATGGAGTTTGTAATCTTATGAAAAAACTCTTATTCTCTATAAATTCCATCATAATTCTAAAATGTGTCTGTGCTTTTCAGAAATTTAATGAAATGAAAGGGGCAGAACATCCCCAGCTGACTGTGATGGTACTCATACAAATGTTGGAGAGACAAATCCGATTGCCTTGTCCAAGAGACTGTCCACATGAGGTAAATATGGCTATCCCCAAAATCAACAGTTGTACGATGGTTGTGTTGTTGGTGCAAGTTATAATTGTATTTTTCTGTACAACAGGTGAAGATCATTATGGATCAGTGCTGGGCTACCAATCGTTCTGATCGGCCAAAATTTAGTTCACTTATTAACAGATTTAAAAATATTCGTGAAAGATATGACATATGGCAAACCAATGGCAACTTTTCTCTTGCCCAGATTTGCTGATTTGTGTCAGTCTATAGGCCGGTTTTGGTAAAAGTGAATACTTCAAGTTAACCTGTTGATATTTTATTCAAAGCCAGTATTAGATATTACATATTACAACATTTGTAGATAAGGGAGGAACTTGGAGTGCTAACCAGATCAAAGACTTCTTACACTATATATATGTAATACATTTATGTAGCCTACCCTCAATATTTTATGTTGAATGTTTAATATGACTATGCTGTATAGTCTATATATTTTCCATAGCTTTATCATAGTGTTTTACAGTTCAAGTTAAAGCAAACCCCTTTTGGTTTTGGTACTTTGTAATAAAAACTCAGGAAATGTGAAACTTTCTTACTGTTTAAATTAACTTGAAATTTTTATTTTATGCATTTTTAAGTTGTTCAAAAAAGCAATTCAACACTTTCTAATCTTAGTCGGTGAATTTATATCTCCTGAATCCTTCTTCCATTCAATTAGACCTCAGATGTCCATCGTTTGATTTTGCTGATGTGGGAAAAATAGCACAGGTTTCAAAACACTGAAATCATTCTCATTCAAAAGTGCTTATGACCCCGGTGGCACCTGTGGGCGCCGCTGTGACCTGTAGTTGCTCAGTCATTGGTCAGACGAAACTGTAACCCCGCCCACAGCGCCCTGTACGTCGTCCTGGAGATCGCGTCCTGCTGTCGTCCAATCAGAGGCGGCGCTGAGGGCACGTGTGTATTGTTTAAACTGCTCAAATCCATCTGCACTTCGGGCACAAACTTCCACCGAGCGAGTCATGGCGGCCGTTGTGTCTGTAAGCACCGCTTCCACAGATGAACCCACAGACACCGGGCTCAGATATGCCTCTCGTCCTCACAAGGAATATTACGACCATACAACCGAGCGTGAAAAGTGGATGCCCGGCGTAGATCGTCGCCATCCAGACCTCGAGGCGAAAGAAGAGGATCCCCCAGCTGGACGCGAGAGTCAGCGGAGGGTCGACGAGGACCTGACATCCCTGAGCCCCGAAGAAATTGACGCCCGCTTAGAAAGAACTCGTCGGGAGTTTTATAACCGCCGAAAAATAATCATTAAAAACCTCCCATCTGACATTACCAACCAGGTAAATTTTCACTTTAGTGGCTTGAGTGAAGCTGGCTAATATTAGCTTAGCTCTGCTACTGCCCCCTGTCTGCCATGCTGCAGGTGTAGAAACATTTAGTTTACATTTTAGAAGGAGAAAATGGTTCTTATGATGGACTCCTTAGTTATCCTCCCTACTTTTTATACACGGCTCTACCTGAACATTACTAATAATTAATCTGTAACTTTGAGAAGAGTTTAAGGTGGGGTATGAAAGATTGCAGATAGCTGTCAGTGATTTTTGTCATGTTTTTTCCTTTACTCAGCCACAGCCTGTCAGGCCAGCTGCTCTGGCCCTGTGGCGTACTTGGTTTAGTTCAAAATGTAGTTGGGCCATCAATTTGGCCATACATTTTGACATGTATTTTTGTCATTTAAAACACTTACGTTTTCGTTAGACTTTAATTTGCTCCCACATTTTGGGAATTTGCCTGACTGGTCGGGAGCTGCGGCCCTGGGCAGGACCATTGTTCAGGGCGAGCTGTGGCAGTTCGAGATGTGAGCCATGTTGCAACAAAAGCTGGAAGGTGTATGAACAAAACGTTTCAGAAAATGCTAGACAGCATCGCCATTCCGTTTGTGAATGGGTAAAGGCAGCACAGAACAATTTCTCAACAACAAAGCGTCATTCGAGTCCGTCCCCCCACAGGTGTCCTGGGTTACCTCATTCACCCCTCTTTAACTCACTTCTACATATCATTTTCTATAGCAAATACACAAGTCAAATGGCATTAACTTAAAAAAAAAAAATGTTCTCATCTGGACGTCCCTTTTATTTCTTTTTTTTGTTTTTGTTTGCAGGAGGTCCATGAGCTGCTGGCCAACTATGACCTGAAGTACTGCTTTGTTGACAAGTACAAGGGCACAGGTTGGTTATAAACATTGTTGGATTACTCAACTTTTTGCCTAAATTACTGTTGAGTGCACAGAGCCAGGAGACGGGCTTTGGATTTTAGTGCTGCCAACAGCCATTGTTTGAATGTCAAAGGACAAAGCAACCCTGTGAAAGCTCCTGTATAGCAGCGCTTGCCTGACTGTATACAAAATGCATTTGTTAATATCTTGTCTTTTAAAAAAAAAAAAAAAAAATTAACATTGAAGAAAAAAAATGTAGGGTAAGTTTTCAATAGTAGAGGTCATGAAGTAACTTTAGCAGTTAAGTGAAGTGTTTTAATTGTGCTATTTATGCAAGATAATGTTATTAATAATCTTGTACATTTTAGAAAAGAGTTTTTGCTGGGATTATCCTCCTTTGGGGGTATTGACATCTGCATAAAGTAATTTCAGTATTCTCACTCTTGCAACATTTTGCTGGCTTACAAGAAATACAACTAGACCTGTCACAAAGTTTACTGATCGGTATTCTTGATTCTACATTCACCAGCAGTTCACACTAATCTGCATCTTTGGTAATTTGTGCTTCCAGCTTTTGTGACACTACTAAATGGAGAACAAGCCCAAAGTGCCATTAAAGAGTTCCACCAGCATGTCCTACGCGACCGGGAGATCTCTGTCCAGTTGCAACCTACAGATGCTTTGTTGTGTATCGCAAATCTACCACGTACTTTGACCCAGCAGCAGTTTGAAGAGCTGGTGCGGCCCTTTGGTAACCTCGAGCGCTGCTTCCTGGTGTATAGTACCTCCACGGGACACTCCAAAGGCTATGGCTTTGTGGAATACATGAAAAAGGATTCAGCTGCTAGAGCCAAATCAGAGCTCCTCGGAAAACAGCTTGGCTCCCGCATGCTGTATGTCCACTGGACTGAGGTGGGGTCCCTCACATATCCACTTCTGCACTCAAAATGTCTGTGTGTGGACCACCTGCCACAGAGTCTGTTGACTGCACAGGACCTCCGCAATGCCCTCTCTGACACGCACGTGCCAGTCTTTTGTCAGGTAAACCTTTTAAAACAAATTTGTGGATGAAGTGGATTGTCTTTGTATTCATGTACACAAATGAGGTCCAGTGACATCATCTTTAAAAAAAAATTGCAATACAAACCCTATACTTAACGTGGTTGAAACATTTATCAATTTTAGAATTTTATTTATTTTTGCTTTTTTGAGTAACTCTTACCTTTACCCTAGTTTCCATGTGGCCACTCAAAATTTCAATAGCTTAGAGGTTTCTATGGTGATGACCACCTGACTTCCACAGGGCTGTTCTGGAATGAGTGCAGCAGAGAAAAGCACAACTGGCACAACCACTAAATGCAATCAGTGTCTAAATTTGGGTGTCTCATAATTCTCCCCCTAACTTTTAAGTTTGTTTGTTTTTTTTTTTTTTGTTTGGTGAATGTTTTTATGCATTTCTATTTTTTATTTTTTTTCTTGTAATAGTTGGCCCAGGGGCAAGATGGCAGTTTTCGACGTTTTGCTGTACTGGAGTTCACCACAGCTGAGATGGCAGAGGAAGCACAGCGTTTGTTGGATGGCAGGCTACTCTGTGGTACACATATCCGAGTGTCTTTCTGTGCCCCTGGGCCTCCTGGGAGGAGCATGTTGGCCGCTTTGATTGCTGCCCAGACAATGGTATTAAACTCTCTCTGGTTTTATTAGTTTTGGTTGTGTATTTTACACAATAGTATGTGACCTTATGGTGTTTTAGGCTCTGAACCGGGGCAAAGGCCTCCTCCCAGATCCCACAGCCATGCAGATCCTCACAGGCCTTAGTAATCCTGCGGCGCTTAAAATGCTCCTCAACCCACTTCCACAGGGACAAAAACAAGGTAAAAGGTGTCCACCGTTTAATATAAGTAACCTTATATTAAAAAGATTTGATTTTTACAGGGATCTTGGGTGCTGCGCCAACATTGCCCCTGCTAACCAACCCTGCCCTCTCAGTTGCCCTGTTACAGCTGCTCCTTCAGAATCAGGCCAAGGCCCAGCAGGTACAGCCATCATGTCCATGTTTGCTCTGTCCATTCTATTTAGACTTTATTTAATTACATTGATCTGCTTGTCACCATTAGCAAGCCTTTCTGGGAAACCCTCTTCTTTGGACTGTGAGTGGTAATGGGGCTTATGTTCGGCCACGTGTGCAGTGATTTTGCATTAATTCTACTCTTCTCTATAACTTGACAAGAATAAGCTTTTGTCTGGAAACCTGTAGTGTGTGTGTGTGTGGTTTTGAGTAATGCAGTTTGACTTTTCAAACAGCTAGGACAGGATTTCATTTGAGTATTGGTACTAGTTGGTTGAGTGCTTTTGAGTCCCCCCCCCTGTGACTGACCTGTGTCCTGTGCTTTGGCTGTAGGCTCCGGGGCTCATCGGGGACAGTCCTCTGGCATCTCTGCCTGGCCAGCAGGGAGTCCATCTGCTCCAAGACCTGCCCCAAGGTTTGACTTTCACTCATTTCAGACATGCATTTTTAAAAAGTACACATCTCATGGTTAAGTTTTCTTTGAAGCTTCAGATTCTGATTTTCCAGTTTAGACCATTAGGTGTTTTTGTTTTTTTTAAATGGTCCAGCAAAGGAAGTTTAATAATTTAACCTCATGCACTCAAAGTTTCAGAATGTCATCATCCTTTAGGTTTTCTCAGTTCAGAACTTAATTTAGACTTTTTCTATAAATGTAGTGCTATTTTTGTTTAATTTATTTGTAAATTGTACCAATAAAAGTGACATCCTTTGGGCAGATTGTAGCACAACTTATTTGCTTGACCTTGACTCAAATGGCTAGTTTTTTAACAAACATGTCTTTTGATTGCACTTAAGCTAATCTGCAAGTTCACACTCATACTTTGGAAAACAGAGCATCTGTTGGTAAATGCTGATTAGTTTTTATTTGATCTCGGGTGCTGTAATTCCAGGTTTGGGTCTACAGACAGACCCTCTGGTGCCTCTAAAGCCTTTGGGCAGAGCCTTGTCCAGGGATCAGGAGTCTTCCACAGCGGCATGTTCTTTTCCTCAGACCCCCTCTCCCACTCTGCAGGGGCTGTCCATGCCTCTGATAGCGGCTGCACTGGGGTCAGATGGCCCCTCGCCACAATCGGTAAGGGCAAAAATGTTTTCTTTCTTTTTCAAAACCATAACTGTTCTATTTTCTTCTTCAGACTTCATTACTTGGTGAACCTCCTAAAGAAATGAGCCTTTCCCAGGGTCCATTTATGAACACAGTTTTTCCTGCAGGTGCTTATTGTGTCCATTGTATTTCACTGTACATTTTTCAGTGTCTGATTTTATGCTTGGGCTTTTTAGGGGGAAATGGCAGGCCTCACCCCTACAGAAGGAGACCCACATTAAGTAATCTGTCCAACCAGCCAGCTCAGCAGAACATGCAGCCAAATTTCAACCCTCGCTATCAGGAGCCATATACCCCTGAATTTTCTCCTTTATTTGCTGTAAGTTTTCTTATGTTTGGCTTAGCATTTCATAGTTCTAATTTCAGAAAATAATTTCCTTTTTTTTTTTTTTTTTTTTTTTTTTCTTTAGGAAAATCTGACATATTTATATGAACAAGAGAATCTTGATTCTGGAGCATTAGGATTAGGACAGCCGGTATGGTCACACCTTTTTTTTTTTTTTTTTAATTTTAAGGAGTAAATGATGCTGCATGCATTTTTTTTTTTTTTTTTTTTTTTTTTTTTTTTTAACTAGGTGATGTAAACAGGACTAGGATTTCTAGAAATCCTAGTCCTGTTTACATCACCTAGTCTTATTTTATTTTTATTTTAAATTTTTTTATTTATTTTTTTTTTTTTTTTTGCAGGTTCCTCAACAATACAGTGAGAGATTTTCCCACTTTACTTTCCCACCGAGCCCTCCACAGTCATACTTCAGTTCAGGGTCTGACACTACCAACAACAGTGGCCTTCCACATCTGAACAGAGTGAGTCTAACTGTTTAAATCTACTTTAATTTTGTAAAGAGTTAGAAATAAGTTAGCCTGTGGAAATTGATTTGGTGGTCAGCTAATCCCTCATTGTGTCGGTGTATGAACAAGGACCAACCCAATAGTTTAAAAAGAAAAAATTTGTTAATGGGAATAAATATAGTCTGCACTAGGGCCACATCACAGGGCGCAGTAACAAGTGTGATTACTGATTTTAGACATGAATTTAGGAGCTTTTAGACATTCATTCCTTGTTTTTGTTCACAGGCAGTGGGGATGCCTCCGAATAGTCACACTAACTACCCCCCTGGTTTTGGAGCTGTCCCTAAGGTAACTTCTGACATTGGGATGTTGAAATGTAGCTCTCTGTGATTAAAATACAAAACATTTCTTCTTTAACAATAGACTCCCATCGGCAGCCATAAGCGGGTCTTCTCTCGGCTCATTCCGTCTCCTGAGCCCAGCCCTGAGGGGAGTTATGTGGGCCAGCACTCCCAGGGCCTTGGGGGTCACTACGCCGACTCCTACCTGAAGCGCAAACGCATTTTCTAAGCTCTGAAGTACCCACCGGCTACAATGATGAACTCTGAGCAGTCTAAGGATTTATGTGTGACCTGCGGAGGGCGCTGTGGAGTCTGAGCTGTAGCTACCTGAATGCCTGTGTCTTTCATGGGAACACATGGTCATTACTATTTGTGTTTTGTAAATATGATTTTTAGTGTATTGGTTATTTAAGTTTTTACTTTTTTATTTTTATTTTCTGTTGGAAAATATATACAGTTGGGGAAAAAAAATGTAAACTGGATTAAGTATTTTCTTAACCCTTTTTTTTTTTTTTTTTAATTGTGTTGAGTATGTTCAGAGCAATAGTTGGGCCAGTTTACAAAGCAGCCAATGGTTGCTCTTAATTTCAACATCTTCACCAAGTGATCTTGTCCATGACTCTCTAGACAAAGGGACACGTTTAAAACAAGCTTTAAGAGAATAGCCTCTATGTTGTCCTTTAGTCTGTCCTATGTAAAAAGTTCATTAGTTTGGTGTCTTTTTGGGTGTATTTTCCTTCATCCACTGTTTTTGTTTACTTCCTAAATGTTGTTGAAGCCTGATTTAGTTCAGAACGTAGCTTTCCATCCACATAGTGACATTTATTTATAGTGTTGTTTTTTTTCCTTACCAAAAACGCTTTGTAATTTCATGACCAATTTACTCTTCACTCTGTTTGTCAAATCATATCATCCTAATGTGTTAGTCAGACACTGGTGAGCAATGCACTGGTCACTCTGTCACCTTTACAATATATTTCTAACGTTATTTACTGGAGTCAAGTTTTTTCTGTTCTTGACTTGAATTTTGAATGTTTGAACTCAAAGTTATGATTTGGAAGGGGCTGTGCATTGTCTTTTTATCTGCCTACATGTCAACAAGACTGAGGGATGAGTATATGGCAGCTAAATTGATGGACACTCTTCCTATAATTGTCTGTCTGGAAGTTAATGGAAGCTACAGGCTCATAATTGGCCAGTGGCATTATGGTCTTTTCCCCTTTAATTATCTGACAGTTTGATTGTGAAAACCCATTACCTCTGCTATAAAACACAGCTACTCTTAACAGTATTTTGTGATCAGTTTCTATATATACAGTATTTACTCATTTGCTGTGTAACCAAGTTTGACTATATCGCTGGAGTCTTGAGGGTTTTTTTTTTTTTTTTCCTTGTTTTCTTGAATCATACCTGCCACTGGTCTGGTGTTTTGGGATGAATTTTGCTGCTCATGTGTGTTTTTGAAAATCTCTTAAACGATGTGGGATGTGCCACAGTAGACTGCTCATGTTGTGTATGGACCAAGAGATATGTAGCGCCTCTGTACCAGGGCTGTCTGTGTGACAGTGTGCGCTAATAAATGTTATTTAAACCACCATTGTGATTGTGCTGTCATTTATTTGCACTGGAAATCAACACATTACATCTTGCCATTTGGTCTTAGACATGGCTCATCACTCATGAGTGTTTTGAGGGGAGAAAAATGTGATAAAAGGATTTGGTTTTGAAGTACAACTTTCCCTCAATTTTTATGCCTTGTGAATTAGAATTGTGGAAAATACTATATTGTAGTCTTTAATAATCTAGACCACAAATGTTTTTTAGACGGACACCTACTGATACATTTGGACCTCTTCATGTAATTTCCACCTTTAGTCTTATACATGGCTCATCACACATTGGTTGGAGTTTTGAGGGAAGAGAAGTTGTATTAACTTTACAAGGATCTGGTTTTGAATAACAACTTCCTGATTAAATTCTAATGTCTTCTGTAGTATAGTATAGTACTTTATAGTACTCTGTAACAGTGTATGTAAGCAGGTTTACATTGACTTTAGCAGATTAAAACATGATACATTAAGAAACCCCAAATATACAAAGAAATATAACTAGAGTTGGTAATTGTATTTTTTCTTCTGATAATAATAATTGGATCACAACTTCTAATAATATAAATGGTCACATTTTTATATAGCACTTTTCCACCTTCAGGGAACTCAAAGTGCTTTACATCAAGGAACCACTCACCCATACAGAAACCAATGTGCGCAGACACTGGGACCAAGGTGGGTTAAGTGTCTTGCCCAAGGACACAATAGCAGCATTCATCTGTGGGAGCTAGAATCGTGTTGTTGACGTGTGGGTCAGTGGATACGACTGTTCAACTATCGTAATACTGTAATACTGAGAATGGGATTCAAATTGCCAGCTTTCGGACAAACAATCAACTGAACTACTGTTGCCCCAAACAGTGGTCCCATTAAGGGCACAGTAAAATCTTGGACAGTCACACAGATGACATAATCTTGTGCAAGTGTTCTTGCTTTAATTAGACCTTTTTACATGATCAAATTAATTCCCATGTTTATTGTAGACATCCTGTCATTTCTTTCCATTATAGTGTATTTGCAATGAGGTTTATGTACAGCATTTTAACATGTAAGCTCTACCACTCTGCCTTCTCAACCTAGTAGTTCTGACAATTCCTATTACACAAGTGTTTCTCTCTAAGCTTCGTTGGGTGTGTGACCATCCATGAAGGCAGTTATCCCTCTGCATACTGATGTGAAGAAATAAAGCTACAGGAAGCCTTGAATTAATACAGCATTGCTCACATGGCTTTACAGGATCCATTAGTCTAATCTGCCAGCACAAAGGTTATACAGGTCACCACCATGAAGGCAATTAATGCTGCCAATATGAATTATTGTTAGTCATAGCTTATTAGTTAAGAACATGTCTTCTATTCACATGTATTTAAAGGTCCTATATACTGCTTAAAGGTGCACTGCGTAACTTTTCCTGAATGTGGGCAAAGTGATCCATCTCTGCAAGTACTTCTACAATAATTTATTAACCAGATAACTAACACAAAACCAAAGTAGCAACATTCAAACCAGTTGTTTTCAAGCCTCTCTGTAGACCTATATAATGACACCACTGACTCAAATTGCTTCCCGATCCCTTTAACAATAGCAGGTTACGTGAGGTTCTGTCTTCACCTGCGACAGTTGAAGCAGCGCTGCATACTGAGATGCAGAGGGCCAAGTGGCGCTCGAGCTGCCATCACGATGAAAGCTTTTGATTAGATGTTATTCTTGAGGTCCCAGCGAGCTTTGAAGAGCGCTCGGACTGGCTGACGGAGAGTCCCTGGACAAAAACCTCTGAAATCGCATTGTTTGTGCCAATGCCATCACTCACGCACTCTTCCTTTTTAGTCCAGACACACGGCTGACACCAAGTTTTTGTCATGGTTCTGCTAAAGGTCATTTAATCTGCAGCAAATAAAAGCTGCATAATTGTGCCTGCTACAGCCTATTATTCAATTTGAGCGAACTTGGGACTCAAGTAAGAATGTATTAGTCATGTAATATTAAATAGTTTCCTACTGTTAAAGGAGGGTAAATGTATGGGTGTGGCATCTGATTTTTGATTTAGACAGTGGTGAAAGTTAATGCAGTAAAAGTAGTAAAGGTCTGTATTTAAGTAAATTACAGATACCCAAAATTTGTACTTAGTAAATTTTAATGTTTAATGTTTTGACTTTGCTACATTTGAGAGCAGGTACCTGTACTTTCTACTTCACTACATTTTTTAAGTTAACTTAGTTATCTAACTAGATAGTTAACTAAGTTGTTAGTTAACTAACAAAACTGAGTACTTCTTCCACTAGTGGATTTAGACGCAACAAAATAAAAGTAATTGAATAATGTAAACTGTGTGAATAAAATAAAACTCTTAGGCCTACTTCTTGTGGGGGAAAGCAGTCACAAAATAATGCAAATAGGCCCATTACTAATACCCATGGTTTCAGAATGATAAAAAAATTTGGATTAACGATTTAAAATTAAAAAAAATAACTTTGAATGGGAAATGATGCATACAACAGGAAGCTAAAACTCACGAATAGGTCAATCTGGAGAATCTAATAAGAACTTATTTTCTTTCTATCTTATAAGTTTTCAATGATAAAGTAGCATATTCAACTGCCCTACATTTTTCCTTTGTTGGTCTTGATCACCTGCAGTCATTCCCGACAGCGCCCACTGCTGGATCCATGCAGCACTGACTGAATTCTGCTTCACTTATTTAGATTTCTGCCTTTCATTCTCCGCCCCCACACAGTCACCCAACGCACGGTGCCGAAACCTGCAATTCTCCAAAACAGCCTGTGGAAGCAAGAGGAGGACAACACATCACTGCGGCACACTTGTCACATCTCCCACACATTTAAAAATTTAAAAACACAAAGTCATTAATGCAGTCAAACTAGTGCAATGAGAGGCAGTTCTTTAAGTCAAATTGTATCTTTTATTTCACTCTAGAACCAACATAGTGTAACCAAATAGGGTCTGTCACAAGGGCTGTTTATAGCTGGATTAGTCATAGCAGCCCACTCCCCCCACAACAAACCATGTATAAAATATCTCAGTAGCCCATGAAATAAAGCTACAGCCTTTTTCTAGCTTTAAAAAACACCCACTGAATTTCAAATGGCTCTTTGCTGAACCCTCCTCAACCAAATTAATATTCAAATTATTTCACTTAACCTTATCTAAAACTTATGGACCTTTCTATGTTTTTGTATTACTACTTTTAGTAGTGCTATTTATTCTTATTATATTATGTGCATTAAATTCGATTTTTCCGCTGTAAGAAAACTATGAAGATTGCAAATTAAAGGGTCTTGAAAAGAAAGCATAAAACAGTACTTCATAAATCTATAGCCTACTTGAATACTTTTCTAAATAATAAAAATAACCTTTAATAAATTTAAGCCTGTTTTGTTTTCTGCCTAGAATAAAAAAATAAATAAAAATAAAGCATTTCATTGAGACAATATCAGGACCTGCCAGACTTATTGATCTACAAGAATTCCATACATTTCAGACCATGTTTGTGGATGTTTAAACCTCAAAGTTATTATTTTTTCCATAAAAGATAAGGGGTACATTGTATAAATAATTGCAGCCTTTGCAGTTTGTGATTTCATTATTACAAGTAATTGTGCCGGCCTAATTACACTTCTATGAGTTTAAAATAGATTTTATATCATTACAAGACAGGGCCAAATGCACAAACTTTTCTGAGCATGAGTAATGTAGGAAAAATTGATCGTTCTGAAAACCAATCCCACCCTGCATTACCATCGTGGCTCCACAAATTTATCTGGGATATTTTAGAAGCTCTAAAATCTAGTTACGGGATCATTTGAGGCCTCACTGGTCGTCTGCTTGTCCCAACAGTGAAACATTGCCCGGCTTCCATATACCGGCATGCATTCCAGTCTAGCCCCTTCTCTGCTTTTGGTGCACAACAGTGACCTGATGCTGTATGGGTGCTTTTGGGTGGGGAGAGTAGCCAAAATTATATCAAAGTTAAAATTGTATTACCCAAGTTGATGTAAAAACCTCCAAATATACACTCATAAGAGAAAAAAGTAATTTACCCAAGTGGGCCTATGCCAGGAAATGCCTGTAAGCCTATTATAGTCAATATTATTACTATACGTACTACTAACTAAAGTAAAAAGAACTAAAATATATAACACACTAATAATAAAGGACTGAATAAACATAACTCTTGACTAAAGAGTTTCCTCTATGCACAAGGGGAAAACTTAATTATATTACTTGGAACAAAACTAAAAACTAAAAAAAAAATATTGGCATTGCAATGAGCATTTTGTTTTCCTCAAATAAAAGTATAAAGACGTCTTCTAGGAGTTAAGCTTGAGTTTAACTGCAGGCAATTTTCTGCAAAAACAACACATAAATTGCAGATGCCCATGTTGTCTTGACTTTTGACATTTCCCTGTTAGCCTGTCTGCTGCTTGCCGCTAACCACTTGGTATTTTCATGCAGTTAGCCTCGCTGTCCCTCTAAAAGTCAGGTTGAGGTACAGGAAGTGTTGCCATTTTGGTTTCACCCTATATTTTCACCAAAATTTGATGTACCTTTCTGAACCTTGACAGTCATCGTAAACGCCAATTATCGCTGTGGCAATTACCAAACTTCTTAAAAGTTTGTAAAAATCTGACCACAAACAAAACAATTTTAACTTCTAAATCCAAGGCTGCCACGAATCTGAAATTAAAATCTGAAATCAACCTCAGAGCTCTGCATGGCTCCCATTCAATTACACCAAATGAATTATACACCACTCCTGTATAAAATTATGATCCCTCACACTGTTGAATAAAACAGATTAACTCTTCATTATAACATTGACTGATTTAATGAAGATGGATTTGTTTGTTGTGGTGTGTTTCTGCTTGCTTTCGCTCAAATTAATTTCAACTGATTATTTTTAAGGTGGAATAATGTCATTACTTACTGAAGCTGTTTGTTGTCTGCCATTTTAGTTTTAGTTTCATGTGTACATATATATATATATATATATATATATGTATATATATACACATATATATGTGTGTGTTGAAAATGCAGAGGATTCTTGCAGTGTGTGTCACTCTTTAAACATGGTCAGGAGCACAGTCCACCCCCACGGACTCACCTCCACAGCAAGAAAAGAGACAACCTGGAGTTATTTTTGGAAGCCAGTTAATTTCAACTCTACAGCATCCTACTGTATCTTTCTGAAAATCTGTAAGCTTTCACCTCTAATCTCCTCCTGTACTTCTCATACATGCTAACGCCACAATCTATGGCTTACGCACACGCTGGCTGTCAGGACGGTGCTCTCTGTCAGGAAAAGAAGTGTCAATTAATATTTCATGCGCCTTCCACGGACTCCTCAAAGTAGATCTATTTCCTAGCAGCCCCCCCTATTGCCGCTGGGGGGGCAGTGCAGGGCTATAGAGGGCAGACAGGCAGCTGCTTACGGCCAGTGGTCCAGACACGATTCAGCGTTCACGACTTTAACCACAGGGGAATGAAAAAAAATGCAGATGAAAAATTGACCGCTCGCAAAAAGCTCTGTACTGCTTCCATATCCACATATTACTCTGGCTTGGCATTTCAATTATTGCTCTCAATAAGTATGTATAACCCACAGAGCTGTTTGGCATTGTGGGGAATGATAAATCAGATGGAGCCTGTATTAACCCAGAGCTGGACTGCAGTCAGTGACCAGTGTGCTTGTTGTCTACTCATAAAAATCGCTGGGGAGGCTATTTCTTATCAACGGCTATTTCAGTGTGTAAATCAACACAACTTATGTAGGTGAGCTACAGCAGGTGGTAATATTGTACAGGAACAGATGTCTTCGAAGAACAGGCTGCATATTATTTATAGACGATCTGACAAAGCAAGTTTATGCCAGTATTAAGTTTGTGTTCTACTTCCTGTTGAGTCCAAACAGCAGTGGCACTATATTTCCATTAAAGGTGGTCTTTATGTAACTTTTCTGGTTGAGTGTTCACCTGCCTTACAGATTCCCCCAGCTGCATTGAAGGATGGGTCAAATGCAAAGAATGAAGTGGATCAATAAAGTATAACTATACCTACTGCTCTAGACTAGATTTTTTTTAAACAAACATTTCCACAAAAAGGTTATATGTAATGTAGTTATGAGCCATCGCATTAGGATAAAATGTGCTTTGACTCCAGTGTAAAGTTTTTTAACATAACCGCTGTCTCCTGGTAGCTTTTATTCTGCTGGTGATTCCCGGAGGAAGCCCCTTTTTCCGAGTGGAAACACAGTGCGGCCACATAGAAATAACTAAACACAGAAGCCAAGTTGTTTCTTTGGCTAAATCTCACGCCGCAGTGGAGCTCCCCGCCACTCCAGACCAGCTAAATGGGATGTTTAATTGTGCATACATTATTGTTGTTGGAGACTGATTCCTTGCAGGGCGCCTCAGCTAAAAATACCTGTTTTTAATACACAGGAAAACAGCCCTCTAATGTGTGATAATGATGAACACTGTCCATTTTCAATGATGCCACAAGGAAAAGCAATGATGGGAGACATGTATTCATATAGGCCAATGAACTGCAATATCCAGTTCCACAGATAATATACTGATACATTCTAATTGTTAAAATTGCATGATAGGGCCAAGGAAAAAATAGATGAGTGTGCCATAATGCCTTACTGTGGGATTTTCCAGGCATAGCAACTATCTCCATGGGAACAAGCAGATGGTGGAAAAGTTAGTGCACCTTTAAGATAGTTTTTACAGACATGGTTTTTCCCATTTTTGTCAATGGTCCTACTCGCTATTCATATTCTATCAAGAAAAGTGAGGTCAAGGGATATAGCGCAAAACCGGCCACTCTGAAAAACATAGAAGTAACAAAAGAGGGCTTAGTCACTGGCCTGTGTGAATTGGTGCTAATGGTTGACATATTGAATGAAGCCTCATATTCTCCAACCTGGTCTTCTGCTTTCTGTAATGATAAAACTGAAAGTGCATGACTAACTATAGCTGAGACTTCTAAAATTAGTGGCTTTAAGGACAGACAAAATGATTAATGCTCTGGTGTGCACCACTTTGCCCTAACGTCAGCAGACAAGCTCTCTCAAAAACAAAACTTTGCATAAAAACTCATTATGAACGCTAAATTGCATAGTGTGAATTTTGAGCAAATGTCTATTCAACTAACCCAGGTCCTTTATGTAGCTTTGGTAGTGTCCTGAATCACTGTGAAAGACTGCATTGGGCACAAAACTAACACAAATTGAAAAGTCTATGAAGAGGCTCTTTTTAAATCTGCCTTGTACATACTGGGGTTAAAGTCTGCTTCAGAATTCATTCATTCCATTCATAAAACTCTATTAGCAGCTGCAATGTGCTGGCCATCCTTGTAGACCAAAGGAACACCTTGCCTCTGATTGGCTAATGTTTCTGACAGCTGCCGTGTTTCTCCTCAATCATTAAAATAATCTAGTCCTTCTGCCCCTAGTTCAGTACAACTTCAACAACTGTGTTTTCAGCAAATATAAAAGTAATCTTCCTCTCTTTCTATTTTCCTGCCATTGTTGCTATAGTAAGCCATAGGAGCAGTGAGTACCATTAGTTGTATGCATATAAATTTATGCCAGATGCCCTATCTTAAAGACTACATTATGTATTTTACTTTTATATTATGAGGTGGTCTAATCCCTCATCTGTTGTTATGTTAGGTTAGGTTATAATGGTGTACCCTCATCATTAGATCACTCAAAGTTGTATCTGAATTGATTCATGTATGCTTGAGTTATCCTGCTGACCTGCATTCGAGTTTTCAGAAAATGTCTATTTTCACCTACCCCCTATCCCTGCACACTGCTCTGTACTTTTCACCAGTAAAAATGTCTTCCTTAAGGTCCATGCATTATATTAGGACACAAATGTAACCGCAGGAAGTGTCTGGTTTTGTGTTTTTCACATGTGGGATTATAATGGACATTTTTAGGACTAATAGAGTGCACCTTTATTGATAATTTGTAATATAACAGGCCCGGGTTGCTGCACACTTTCATGTTCACCATTTTATAGTCTAATATATTTTGAAGATGTGGAAAAGCATTGCTAGATTACATTTCTAGCACACACTTAACCTTGTCAGTTTTCTGTTTTCCTTCACAGAGCCTTAAGGACCTTTCACATCTGGAGACTCTCTTTTAGCGCATAAGCAATGTTTTGACATGTTTGAGAAGACAAGCGAGAAAGAACAACTGCGTAGTTTGCTTTGCCGTTCCTCCTGGTCACAGCCTTTCATATCTGTTAATGTCTCACTGACTATGATGAGAAACGAAGCAAATCTGACCTCCAGAGAAAGGTGAACTTTAGTTAATTCCTCTTGTCACAATTGCTTCCTCCACACAAGCAGCGTGGAAGAGTTTTTGGCCTGATTAGGTGTAAACATTAGGGCGGTAGTAAGTTTACAGATCAACCAAACATCCGGCTCTGTGTATTTTGCTTCTTTTTAGATCCTTATCTGTGTCAGGGTCAACAGATGTCCACTTTCCCAGCAATATCATCTTCTCAGGAAATCTTCATTGTCATAAGTCTATATAAGGAAAATGCAATAGAAAGACAGTTAGAAATATGTGACCATGAATCTGTGCTGGTGAAAGTGCATTATAATTGATTCAACAAGGAAGACTCTCCACTGCCATTGGACACAGTCTAGACCTGAGCCATCATTATACATTATTAAACAGAATATGTTTGAGTACATCCAGCACTCATAATTTACTGTACTT
Source organism: Periophthalmus modestus (assembly GCA_019594935.1). Classification (NCBI taxonomy): domain Eukaryota; kingdom Metazoa; phylum Chordata; class Actinopteri; order Gobiiformes; family Gobiidae; genus Periophthalmus; species Periophthalmus modestus. The sequence continues at coordinate 23,591,562 of JAIEZT010000019.1, forward strand.
TTTATGCTGGTCCCAAGCCTGGACAAATGCAGACAAACACATCAGCAGGGAAGACGTATTATGTAAAAGGTTTTGATAAGTGACCCAAGAATGGAAAACTTCTTGTAAGTAAAATGAAATTGCAATGAGGCACATTTATCATTTTAAATTATTTTCAAAAACAATGCTAACTATTACTATTACATAATCCAACTTCTCTGTGTGGTTGACCTTACAAGAACAGTTCCATGTCCAAAATAAAGCCACCAAATACCATATTATAATGTCAGAAAATATATAAATTAGGGATGCAAAAAGGCTTCAAACTCTGTGAAGTCAGTCAGCGTTTAGGCACTGTGTCCTCTGTGTAATTTCTTGGGCAAATGAAACACTTCAAATGTTGTTGTTGTACCTCTTTTAAAATTTATCTCACCAAAATAACAACAGAAAGGTGGTTTATTTTTTAAAAAGACAGCCAGCAAAACATGGATAAAATGTAGCAGCATATTAACTCAGTGCTTTAAGCTGATTTGCTGCCCTTACAATAAGATGCACACAGACATAATAAGAATAACACTAGTCTTTGAATAAGCCACAACTCTAAAGATGTTCCTAGAATATCAAGTCTTAAATCCTGCAGAAGAATGTATTAAAACTGAGTTAATGGTCACCGCAGTGTTGTCTGATTGATGCAACATCACTTTTCAGTAGCTTCATAAAGGATTAATGAAACCCTGACACTTTGGTTATAAACTACAGCAGTGGCAACATTAAACGCACACTTCCATTAACAAAATGCAAAACACTCCAGCACCAATGCATTAGCACAGCTCAATACTTTTAGCCCAAGTGACCTTTGAAATAATGAAATATCAATAGAAGATTCATAAACTGAAACTTTGCCAGTCGTTGTTTACATGACATTTTCAGCACGTCATTAGTAACCACTCTCCAACTAATTAATCGCTTTCTGTGCAAGTGGAATTAAAACATAGCCCTCAACTGCGGTTAAACTGTCCAGTAAATTGTTGATAAAATACAAAATTGCCCTTAATTCCCTAAACTTCATTTCAGGAACTTTTAATCACAATTAATCACTATTTTATAGTCACAAGTATATTTATTGACACAATGTACATTTTAGAAATATGTGACCATCATTCAGATTTATATTTTGGCACAAACTGAAAGCAGTAAACTATAAGCCAAGAGTCAGCGTGGCAGTGGTCAGCTCACTGTCATGTGTCTTGTCAAATATATTCAGCCTATATCTGTATTGGACTGTCAAATTCCTATGGCATTAATCTACGAGTTTCATCTTATCAGTTCTTGGATGTCCCAGATGTGTCACAGTTCAGGCTTATGCAAAACGCGTGCCACTGCACGCTATTTAAACCCATAAAAACGGAAACAATATATAGTATGGTATAGGCTACTTTTGCGCATCATCGTTTGATAATCTATAGCCTAATGTTGTTTGTTAGTGTTGGGGAAAATGCGCAATGAACTCATGCGCACGGGATAGTTCAAAAGGAGCCTCCGGTGCTGACAAATCAGTGAGGAGAACAAGCGTCCAACCACAGAGTAGGCTCAACTTGAGCTGAACGAGAGGAGAGAGAGAAACAGAGGGAGAAGCGCTGGAGACGGACTCCAACTCCAAACGCGAGGATGAACAGATAATGGCACGAAACATCTGCAATTACCAGCGCGCTCCCTCTCCAGGCGATGCATCCTGACCAAACCAAAAGAAAGAGCGAGTGGATATTTGGCCACTTTCACCCAGAGTGATGATTTATTGTGCTGAGGAGGCATGAATATTGGACCACATTTCACATTTGGACTAAAATAATCACATCTCCATGAAGGAAATACTGGGGAGATGTGCGAAGTGCGGGGATGCCATACATCTACGAACCCTGACAGATTGAGTACTTTTATGTAAATTGGTTGGGATTTTCAGAGCGACTGAGAAACATATTGCAAGCAATAATATTCACACAGAAGGGAAGAAGAGGGAAGGTAGGATCTGACGCCTGTGTCTCAACAATAAATGACTGATAAAAAAGCAATAATTAGAGAGACCGGTCGTGCGCAATGGCCAACGAGATTACAAACTTCAGGGGAAGCAGGACTGGTGCCTCCAGGACTAGAGAGTATTCAAACTGATGAATAAACAACGAGGAGCTTTATGGATGACATGACGGACAAACACTGTGACACAGTTTGATGCTCTTCAAAACTCAAACGAGGATTCGGTCACTTTGATTTGTACGCTCAGAAATCAAAGAGACATGAGACGCTGTGCTTTGGTTGAGGACATATAGCCATACAATTGTTGTAAAAAGTTGGAAGAAACAAAAAGATTGTCGTTGGTTTTATTGCACTATGATGGAACCACCACCATGCTCGAAAAAGAGCCTTTCCCTGGCGCTCACGGTTCCCAGGGAAGGACAAGCGACTCTCAAGCCTCCGCAGCATCTGTGGAGGCAGCCGCGCACACCCATCAAAATCAAGCACCGCGGCTACTCCGACACGGACCGGCACCGGCACATGGAGCGCTCGGACGCCGTGGATACGAGCGACAGACCCGGTCTGAAAAAGTCCCGCATGTCCTGGCCATCATCTTTCCATGGTACCACGAACACATCCATCGGAAACTGTGTTGGGCACAAACGGTAAGACCATCCCGACAAGAGCCCCACACAGTCCACAGTATGTGTGCGTAAAATAGAGGCGAGGTAAATTTAAATGAATGCGTAACAGTGCAATGGTCCTAAAGGGTTAACCGCCTTTATACCGGGAGATGGGAGAACCGCTTTTGTACCGGGAGGTGGGAGCGTGGGCTTTTTTTTTTTTTTTTTTTGGTTGCTTCATGCGTTATGCGTCTTTGGATAGACTATGCCAGATGAAGCGCACACCATTCCACCCACTCACACAAGCCCGTAAACTGTCAATTCCATTATAACCAGGCTTTCCTTTATCACATGGTGAAAAAAACAATGGTTTTCTAATGGTACCAAAGGTCTGCCGTGTGAGCTGATGCGTGTACTTGACTCAAGACCTTTATCTGTATGTTTGGAGAGGGACATCTGGGCTATTAGAACAAGCGCTACAGTTTGATGCGCCTCCATTTGAACTATGGCCTCTATGTATGCTTTTTTCCCTCAAGACCATCTGAATTTCATCTGTTATCAGTAAAATGTCTTTGCAACATGGCAAATAAGAGAAGCACAGTCATAAAATCTCACCATGAACACAAAATAAGTTGCATTCAAATATTAAGGAACAAAACACAGCAAAATCAGTCACTCAGTTGGACTATGCTCTTTCTTTTAATAAAACGAGGAGACAGATTATATACACAATGATAATAAGGATGTATAGGCCATTTTTAGTTATTGTATAGTTCCATTTTCTTTCCTAAGATAGTTTCACATTGACCTTATTTCAACTGACAATTTTTGTTAAAACTTCAATACCTAGAACGTGCCCAGACTGTAAAAATTTTATTGTAGGCATGCTGTTTTTTATGTTTCTTGATACGCTGCACTAAAATATGAAGACAAAATGTATAGAGAGATTCATATGACTGCTCTTTTAGTTTTAGTCCCTATGGTTATTCTAATGTGATGTAACAATGATTTATTCCCCTCACTCCTTTTGAACAAGTGTCAGCCCTGTCATATAGATGTGTTTAGACAGGATCTGACTGACCCAGCAGGGCAGCCATCTCATCAAATCTGACAAAGGGGAAAAACTGAGCACATAGAGCAATGGGACACACGCAATATAGAGTTCACATAAATCATATATTACACAAACGTTGTTAGTCACGTAGATCAAAGGTATTTGATTAACTAAGTCATGGAACGATACCGTTTTGATAAGATTATGTTGTCCTTGTATAACAATGGTGCCATTTATCCTCTTAACAAGATGCAGAATGCTATTCGCTTTCATCAACAATGGAGATAGGGTTACAATTTACAAAGCAGTAAAAGGTAATGGTACTCTTCCAAATGCATCTTTCTTTCTTCTTTAGCCTCTCTGTGACCTGCTATCCCCAGGTGTTTCATATCAACACTTAAGTACAACTATGTGGCTCTCATTCTCACATAATCCTGTGCACTAATTCACTCGACTGAGGCTGAAGCTAAGACAGTAGAAGAATAATAGCTTTGGTCCTCCCCTCCTCCCCCAGGGTAATCTTGCAGCGTGCCATTACCCATCTTTAAAAAACTATAACCGCTGAAAGAAAGCAAAGACTGCCACAAAGACACAAGTCTTATCTCACAATGGTTATGATATAATGCCCAGACCTGGACCTATTTTTGGGTTATATGCCAATAGATAAAATAATACAAATTGACAAAACCTAAATCATTTCATTTATTGTCATCCTCTTGTAAGGTCTTGTTTTTGTCCCTAACATCCACAAGCAATGGACAAGAGTGGGAACCAGTGGACTGGTTCCCAAGAGTGGGAACCAGTCCACTGGTCCAAACCGTGTGGTGGTCAGTGGTCACCTGCTGTATCAGCATCCTGTCTTTGGAGTTTAGCCCTTTGATAATGGAAAATACATTTAAAACATCTCCACAGTAAAAAGGGATTCAGATTTACTTGAGATACTATGCTAACAGTCAAACCAACAGTTAAAATAAACATCAATCACAAGCAAACATGCCTAGGAATATATCCAGAAGACAGCGAATTTGAGATTTTACCAAACAAAATACAGGCTGTGTTTGGAAGGAATTCAAAAAGTAAGTGCACATTTTGACAGTGCAGCAGCAGCCAAATACCCCCTATGTAGTAAACTTTCACTTTAGTTATTTACCATAGAAATGGAATAGTCTGTTCTGGGGTAAGATTCAAAACACAATGTATTGTGACCAAATACTTCAAACATATAAAAGACAACTTTACCAGAGATACTGAAATTGAAAGTACTGACTTATTTCTTGTTTCCAAGTCAACAGCCAATACTTCATGTAGACAGGCTCACTTAAGCGTGACCCTAACTCCACCCCGCTCTCCACTCCACCACTCATTTATTTGTAAAGGGTCAAGTACTCCATGTTTTCTTCCACATTAACACAAGTGATTAATCAAGAGATAATACATCCTAGAATGTCTGCTGTGTGTCTCTAGTGCTAGTTACGGCTCTGTCCTTTATCTGTAGCCATCATCTATTTTCTTACTTTTATTTATTTTTTTACCCACAATGCCACAGCCTGCTTTCCACACAAGCCCCTGGGAATGGGTCCAAGCGCAGAGGACTGGAAGACACAGCACCGATTTGTAACATGCTTGGTGTGTGGACACTCCAATGTTTTAGTGCACTTGGAGATACTCGCCTGGCCTTTTCCTTTCTGTGGGCGGCAAACCCAAGAGGACATGGAGAGAATGAGGGAGGGAGAGAGAAAGATAGATAGATAATTTGATTCTGTTGAGCTCTGAGGATGCACAAAGTTAGCATCAGCTGCGCTTGTGGATGCTATGCTGCTAAAAAAGGAAGCTTGTTGTTGGCAGTGTTGGTTGTGTTGAGTGAGTGGGTTATTGTCTGACCTATAGCCCGTTCAGACTGCAATAGCCTTGTTTTTTATTATAATTTTTCATATCAGTGGGAGGCCGGAGGATGGTCATTCTGTACAATTCGGATATACACTTATTAAGATGGCTATAAATTTGACATTGCTTGCTCAGAACTGTATATACGTTATCTTTATGAAGTCTATGCTATGCTCAAGGCTACTAGCGTTGACCAAAAGAGATTGTCTTGACAGAACTGACGCGCTCACAACTTCCGCTAGAGTATAACTGAATATTTAGAGTGGAGCCCAGAGCCAGTCTGAGCCTCCGGTTAGGTTTCACACAGCCCAATGAATGTGTCTGGAAAAATATTGGACTTTTTGATAAGTTCACAGCTTCAGGCTGTATAATAGGCCTCATTACCATCTGTGGTGTTTGCTCCATGAAAAAAGTCGTTGTGTTCAAAAAGTATTCTAAGTAATGCCAATCAAAGTCATGATCAATAAAACTAGTTGGGTTGAATATAGCATGAAATGAATATATTTGATCAGTGATGCATTCTGTTCTCAACTTTAAAAAGACTTATTGTGCTTGTGCCTGCTATATAGTTATAATCTATGACACCAGTGTATTCTCATTTTAAATCGCAATACTCATCTAAAACAACTTAATAAAAGAAACAAGTCCACTGACGTCTATATTGGAAAACTAATGACGGATAGCAGCACATCACACTGGCGAGTAGCTGTTTTTTTTATTTTGTGACTACACAAAGCTGTTGAATCCTGTGCGTATCACCGATAAAGAAACTCAAATTGGAGAATGTAAGCAGTGGGCGGCAAAAACAGGGGTTAATCAGCAAAATGGCATCTTGAAAATAAGTAATTAAAGATTGCTGAAACATGCACACATCACTCCAAACACAACTTTGGCTGAGTAAATAGTGAGGGGAAACAACTATAACATGGTTAAAAACTCTGAAAAGTTAATTTTGCATAATACGTCTGCTTTACTTTATGTGAGATGTGAAATACATCTCAATTCAGTATTCTTATTTCATTCTCTTAGAACATCAGTTCACTTCATACAAACAATTTTTCTTCACCACCTTTAGGCATCTAATTCAGTGTTCTGAACTTTAAACACAAATCAATATGAAATTGTACTTGTTTTGTTGCTACAAGGGTTGGGTATTGTTAAATGGTATTGCTTTTCGACAGTCCAACACATACACATACACACAGACTATCACACACTCCAATTCATTTTCATAGAAAGTAAGTACTTCTTATATTGCTGCATACTGGACCTAAGTTAAATATCTTGATTTCAAATTAAAGAGACTACATAATCCTTAAAACCAATTATGAATCAATTGTCTGAGCTAGATGCTGATGGATGAAAAAGTCCTATCATTATTAACATTATAAATACCAGATTCCATCAAAAAACTAAAGGAATCTGGGCTAGCTTTTGTTATAGAGAAGAAGTAAGAGTAATTGGTGTTTGATTGGACTGGTGCAGTTTGACCCCGTGTGTGACCCTTGCTCAGACAGAGGAGAAGTCACTCGCTCAATCACTGACAAGCTGTTCAGGACTTCATCTGGAAGTCCAAGACATCAATCACAATGAGGAGCTGCTACAGCAAAAGGAACCAGGATTCTCCATAAGCGCTACTCCCTACTGCAATGAAGGTGTTCAGTTTTATATATATTGCTAGGAGAACAATTAAACATGGACGAGATATGAAAAAAGCAAAGATTAAACTTAATAATAGGCCAAGTAGGTAAGCCTGTCACAATAACACATTTTGAAGTGCGTTATGTTGCATATCACAAAAAAAAACTATTATACTCTAGTGCTCTGGTGTACAGAAGCATGCCAAATTTCTTCTGGTTGTTTATTTTCTGAACACAAGGGCTACTGTAGGCCATAACCCACGCCAAAGCAAGAGCAAAACAACAGCAGTCTCAACTAAAGCTAAAGCCAATCTCCAAAAACAGACCAGTAACTGACAAATAGAACCTTCACATCAACTTGTCGTCATAGCAACCAAATGTACAATACATTTAAATACATAGGATGTAACTAATACATAGCACAATAAAACTGTAGTTAATGAGTAATGGATGTTAACTACTAAATTTATATTATCATGGTAATTAACCTTCATCATAAGATCCGGGGTCTGATAAGTCTGTTTAAAAGCAGAACTAATACAACAGAACCTATAAATACCACAACAAAAGCTGGTCTTAATATCTAATAAAGATAAACAAGACTCATCCAGGTTTAGACAAGGCAGTACTTAGGCTGAGTGACATTAGCACATACAATTCTCACCTCACAGCAAGAAGGTCCCAGGTTTAATCCCTAGGGGCCTTTCTGTGTGGAAATTGCATGTTCTGCTTATGTCTGGGTGGATTTTCCTTATCAATCAAGCATGACCAATTGGCAAAAACCTCTAGCTGGGTCTGACCAAGTCTAACTCAAGATTTAGAAATGTGTTCCAGGGAGCGACAGCGCAGTTGCACACTACTCCTGACAGTATGCAACAGCACTGAGGGATGGGTCAAATGCACATATGTCGAGAGTCAGTATCTCAACCTGCACCAGTACTTATACTTATCCATGAAAAATCGGTCTTGTCGTTGGTAAAACTGCTGAGCTAAAACAGGCATAAAACTGACTCTAAATTACACTCATTTGAGCTCGAGCGGCTGAAACATTTACAATCTGTCATTTGCATGTGTTATCGTTTGTCTATTTTACCTTCTGATGTTCCCGTCAAAATGGCAGTTTTAGTAGCACACTGGCGTTGCCCGCCTCGCCCAAACTGTGCCAAGAATCTGCTTGTCTTGCCGCCCCCAGCGTCTTTTGTTCCTTCATCGTGTCTTCCCTTTTGTTGCAGAGGAATGCTAATACGAGCGTATCAGTCATCAGGTCCCATGCCCAAATGCACTCTGGGAACTTTCAAAAACCCAAAGACTGGAATTTGATGAGGACTTACGCTTATCCTCTTCCAGTTATTCTGTTGCCATGGTAACTTGTTTAGTGAATTTTAAGAATAGATAACATTATTTTTACCCCCAAAAGCTTACAGTAACAATGTATGGTAACATAAACATTATTGTGTCTACTGTATAGTTCATTATGAAACTCTTCAAATTTGTTTTCATCAAGGCTTATGATGAAAGTTCAGGTAAAGTTCAGGAGTCATGCTCCTTTTTCCTTTATCGAGATTACTCAAATGCTTGTTCACTGATAGTAGACTTTAACTTTATAATTTTGTAATAGAATAATTAGTTTTATCAAAATTAAAAGCATTCAGATTACAATGTGTCATGACTCATCTATTTATACATAACGTATTGACAAATTATATCGACATCACTGTGAAAACATGCAAATGTTAATTAATATGCACTGTCCCTGAAATAAATAAATAAATAAAAGTTATATTACTCATATCACAAAATTCTATTGACCTGTAACATTTAATACAGATAGGGGACAGCTAAACTCAGTATTGATACAAGCAGATTTTTGTTCTAATATAGTAAATTCCTGGGTGTAATCACAAATAGAAATAATCATATTCATCATTTGTGAATTCAACATTTGGATCTTTTGGAAAGTACAATGTTATCAATAGGGAAATCTCTTGCTCTTGCCCCCATCTGGGAATATGACAGATTTGACTATTAATAACATTATATTTTCTCATTAAAAAATCCAAAATGTCCACAAATGTTGGCCACATTATATCTAGTAGTGATTAGATCCATTAACCTGCAGTACTTCACCAAAAATGTGCATTTCAACAATACTGATTTCAGCTGCCCACATCTGTATTAAATATGATTGGTCAATAGAATGTTGTGATGAAACCCACTAATTGTATATTCTTTTTTATGCCATACAGGTGGCTAAATGCTATACAGTAGTTTGGATTCCTCAAAAAATAATACAGTGACTTGAAATGCAACTGAAAGCAAGTGAAAAATGCATATTAGTCCTCTCACCTTCAGTTCCCTTTACACCTGTTTCTGCAAAGTGATAGCCCGAGGCTCATTTGTAATCTCCCCCTGTGCTTATCTGACTGGCCCGCTACCATAATAATCCCATAATGAGCTACATCTCGACTTAATTACGGCAACAGCTGTATTTTGTTGTCAGTCACATTGGTGCCTTTAATAAACACCAGAATACAAATAATTTAATAAATGAAAGCATACTTGCGCAGTGCTGAGTGTCTCACCACTCGAATTCAGCTGTAAGTGAGTCTTTAACTCTTGTAGCACTTCCATCTGTTTTGTCTACAGATTGCTCGTTTTGGTGTTGTTTTTTCAGCGCTAATTAGTATCTGGAGGCAGATCGGGGACTGCAATGCCGCTTGTGATTGGTAGGCTCCCACTGAACCCATACACGTTACATTCAAATCCCTTAGAGATATTTTAGTCATGACACCAAACACGTTGTTCACGCAAGGCTGAATCTACACTTCTCTGCTTTTGGCACTTTCACAAGACTCCCAAACATTTAAGACAAAATTAAAACATTTGGCATAACTTGCATGGTAATTAATTTCACACTGAGTTGTCTTAAAGTGGCAATACACTAGTCGTTTGTTTGACTTGATGATGAGTAGTGCGAATGTGGCAGTCAGCCCAGTGAATTATAATAAATTAAGTCACAGAATAAAGTTGCACAACAAATCCACCTGTTATCCACCAAAATCAGAACCCACAGTGATTTTTACTTTTATAGCAGTAATTGTCAAATCTGTCACACACATAGCACCTCAGGGAATATTTTGGTTTTAAATACTATCTTTAATTAACTTAACTGGCAAAGGAAATTTTGTATTATCAATATTATGAAATGAAATGCATAATCAACCCAGGCTAATCTAAGACTGGGTTTAGGCTTAGATTACCCTGGGTTTAGGCTTACATTACAAGGGGTAAACCAGGATTTTAAGATTAAGCCCGGACTAGGAAAAGATTGAACCAGAACTACAACAAAATTGCTAACAACTAACAAATCAAAACCAGTTAGTATGGATTGTATATTTTGTTTTTATATTCACTCAAAGTATTTTTTTCATTCACAGTTTTTATACATGGCTCTTCTTATTTGTTTATACATCTTACTATTATTATTATTATTATTATTATTATTATTATTATTTTGCTTTATATTTAGTCTTGGTTTGGTCCTGTTCGCGTGCTGGTTTAGTCCTGTCTAATCCAGGTTTAATCCTAGCTCACACCCAAGCTTTGTACAGTGGACCGGTATTAATTGTGGGAATGAAAATCTGTATATACCCTATTCATGGGGACCGGCACAAAAATAATTTCCATGACATTAATTCTTTATTAAAAAGCGTTAAGATAAGGGTTGAAATAGGTTAAGGTTAGGTTTTAGGTTAAGGATAGGCAAGTGGTTACTATATGGTTAAGGTTAGGATCAATCTCCAGGAAATTAATGTAAGTCAGTGGCTCCTTTGGACCCTAAACACCTAATGTATGTCTGTGCAAGTGTGAAAGTCTACAAAATGAGGACAAAAACAGGTCAAAACCAGTTCTGATACTCAACAAACAAATCAAAACCTTGCCAGTTCCCCATCAGTTTTCAAACCAATGCATCTCTTTATAGAATCAGATTTTACAGGAAAATGCCCGTTTTCTCCCTTTATCTGAGTTTAGCACGCAACAGATCCCTCCTCTTTAATATGCTGTTGATGTAGAGATACCCAATAATCTCAGCTATCACTCCTTTGTCCATGAAATGATTGTCTATGATGTGCGCATTTCATCTAGAATCCTTTATCTCCGAGCTTGAGTAAATGAGCGGTATGGATTGCATTGTATTTCCTGTTAGCTTTTTTGTCTGTCCTTTTGTGTGTGCATGTTACTGTGATTCTCCTCTCCGATATAGCCTTGTTCTTGCTTACAGCGGCATTAAGAATGTACTTTCGCCTCTATCATAAATCCATTGGGTCTTCCCACACTCTTATAGTCAGCTGGGATCATGAGCTAGCTAGCAGAGTCGTTTTCCTTCCAGCCATTTTGTGAACCTTAGACGTCTTTGCGCCCAGTGGTGCAGTCAACTGCCCACTGCTCACACTGTTGTCGGCTTCCCATTCTTTACCTTCCAGGGACTTCACACGGCCATTATGTTTTATTCATTAAATTTTCATACCAGGCAGCAGTAGCACAATGAACACAAACAAGAATTGTTATTCTGCAAAATCAAGCATTATATTATAACTACCTGACACATAGATAGTCCAGTATGTAATACACATGAATTTCTGTTAGAACCAGAATAAACTTAAAGAATACAAGCTGCAGTTGTTTATGATACAGGACTTCACAGCCATGCAACATCTGACTCCCATCATCTCCAGTCATTATAAAAATAATTTCAGTGCAGAGTGCAGAATAAAATAATGACTACTTTGCACTTTGCTCCAATTCAGGCTCCAAACAGAACTGTTTGGAGCCTGAATTGGAACATTGTCAGAATAAAGGTCTGCTCACATCTTAAGGAAGATTGTTCCAGATTTTAGATACATTGAACTTGCATATTGTGAATTTCATTAGTACAGCAACAACGTTTCAGAACTACACCTTCATCAGGCAATTAGGGGAAGAGCTCTAAGTGGCCATCTTAAATATGGTGTGGCAAGCTGCCAAGAATGACAGGTCATTAAATAAACGCATGTTGAAATTATGGACGAATTTCTCATTTATCAGATGCATAGGATTAAAACGTTGGTTCCCCTTGTGTAGTCCTGACTCTGGGCACCAGCAGGAGGCTGGTCCCAGAGGCTCTCAGAGTGTGAGATGGCTCATGTGGCACTAACATGTCAGAGATATACTTAGGTGCTAGGCCACGGAGAAGTCAGCACAATTTATTAGATATTTTTGCATCTTTTTCACATTTTATTGTTTTATTAGAGGCACTATAATCACAAACTTTGGACAGCTTTATATCTTTCTTGTATACACCCATCTCTGGAGCCATCCATCATGATTTGGCCCTTGTCACACATAGGGTCTTAAATCCTTACACTTGCACATTTTGTAGCACAGTAACAGTACAGCATGTTCACTGGCTGGCTTTTGTGATTGGTATGTAGTTTTTCATATACCACTATATTTGTTCCTGACAGAAAAAAAATCTTTTAGTTATAGTGAGCATTTATTCTTTATGCCCTGTGGCACTGAAAGGAAAACCTTTTTGGCTCTAATCAAGTCACCCACTTTCATCCAGGACACATGAGAATATAAATGTCAAAATGTGTGGGGTGTTCTTGTTTAAAATAAAAGGCAGTTTTTCACCTATCAACAGTTATGCTCCAGAGAAAATCTTGTAATCGCATTTTTTCCTTTTGGTAGGTGTGATTTGGCCCAGAGCAACATGTGCTAATAGAATATTGTCCATCCCACAAGGTACCGCGGGCACACTAAAATTATCACCAACTGATATGATCTAATGAAGCATTCAGTCACTGTGTTCGCAGAGCCAAATTTAGTGAATATAATAGAATTTTTTAATCTCAGATTCTAATTTATGAGATTTGGAATGGCCAAGGGTAGCTAGTGACATATGGGTTGTAGCATAGGACAAAAAGAATATCCTTAGTGAACCCGGCTCGTACTTTCAAAACAAAGTTAAAAAAGAGACATCTGTTTTGTTTTTTCGACTCAAGATTTTGCAATGTTCTATACTTTGCCAAAGACGTCAAACACTAACTGCATCCTGAAGAGAATGTGCCCATGACTTCCTTGTTTACTCACAAGTTCATCAGGAAAACACCAAGATAGGACCACATCTGCTTAAGAAGTCGATGAACACGGATCAAAACCTGTTATTCATTTTAAATCCTCCGCTACAGCACAAACTCGTGTGATAAGAACAATATCCAAACCCCATGAGGAGCCAGAAGATCAAAAGACAAGAGGAAGAAGAATCAACTTGTCTACCAACAGAAATCCCAATGGGGCCTTCTTGGAGGACAGGAGAGAAAAATGGACAGGAAAAAACAACATTGCTATGCCTTATGCTGGCCTGTTTGAAAAGTTCAATCAAGCTTTCAGCCAAAACAATGTCCAAATTTAATCTCAAGCCTGGTTATGTGCAGACAAAATTCAGCCAAATGGAGCTTAACAGTGACTACCTACGTTAAGGTTTTAGAAGTAAATTTACCATTCATTTTTCCCATTGACAGTTCAAGGGAAAAAAAACAATATATAAAAGTTAATCAGTCTAATCAGCTATGTGGTAGTGACTACCTATTTTAAGACATGTAATTCATTTAAAAGAGTTATTACAATGTTTTGCAGAAGTCTATGGGGGAAATGAATTGGTATAATACATCTGTAACCTTGCTTGGCTTTGACTGTTGAGCTCTATAATGGACTGAAGTGAGTAATACTTCACCTGGAACATGCAGACCACTTAACTTATTACCAGAAGGAGCTGATTATGCTGATAGTCCTCATGTGGGTAACAACTTACTGTCCCATCACTCAGGGAAAACATCACTGCTACAGACTATGATGTAGGTCATAGGTTTGCATCCATTCTAGACCCATAGACTTAACTGAATTCTACAGTTAAGAAGACTGCATTCATGGGTTTTAGAGTCATGAGAAATTAGCACCATTGCTGCAACAATAAACAAGTAAAATTAGTATAAAAATCTAAATTAAATATTGCATCTTCTGAATTTTCAAAAGTCCTAAAAATTGTGCCTATGAACAGGAAGTTGAAGCCCATGAACTGAATAGATTTAGCTGGTTTTCAGAAGACATCACACTATAGTTCTGTAGTGTTTAATTGAGATCAGAAAATTAATACAATCGATGTTCATAATCTGTGGTGAATGGATAAATAAAGCAGCATAATGGGCCTTCCTACTAATAAAAATTGAGTAGTCTAGTTATAGCCACCAATTATTAAATTTCATTAAAGCATTGTAAAATCAGAAAATATTAAATTCCACTGTCAATTATGTTTGCATAGGTGTAACTGCAGCAAGTGTAGATGAAGCAGTGTGATTCTTTTGCCTTTAAAAAAAATCCTTCACTATTATTTACTTTCAAGGGTGTTTTCTATGTCAGCAGTGTCCATCAACTCCCCACTGAGCAAAATCTGTTAAATCGCATATTTGGAACAAGCGGGGGATATCACCAAAATCTGCTTTTGGCTGTAGTTGGCTCCGAATGTGTGATAGAGAGTGAGTGACAGCTGTGTGGCGGAGGAAACCATCACGGACACACCGTTCCACACACAGACAAACAAGCGCTTCAGAGCGGAGAAGCAAACACTGTGCACCTGTCGACTGGAGCACAACAAATCTAACCTCAATGCACTGGCCCGGGACTGAAATAACACAGTACAGGAAAACTGCTGACAATAGGGGCTATTGATAAGCGCTATATAAACAAATTACAGATGCATTAAAGAGGCTATATTATATATATGTATCATTATATACATAAATTAATATTATAGATGCATTAAAGAGGATGTATGTAAGTTTATAGGTGGATGGTCTGAAACATTCCTCTTTTCTTTCTTTTCTGTTGTTGTTTTGCCTGGAATGTTTAACAAAATGGCATGAACCTAGTAATCTCCATGGAGACGAGTAGGTAAAACAAAGTATGTTTTGGCAGTAAAAAAACATCTGTAATTGATGGAAAACATGAAGGATAAGTTTATACCATATTTCAGAACATTTCAGGCAAAGTAATAATATTTTCATGAGGCAAACAGGTAACCTTCCACCAGTGAACTTACATAGTGCATTTGAAGAGGGAAAAAACCAAAATGTTATATATTGCTATATTTTATTAATAATAATAATAATAATAATAATAATAATAATAATAATAATAATAATAATAATGATAATGATAATGATAATGATAATAATAATAATAATAATAATAATAATAATAATAATAATAATAATAATAATAATAATAATAATGATAATGATAATGATAATGATAATGATAATAATAATAATAATAATAATAATAATAATGATAATAATAACAACAATAATAGTAATAATAATAATAATAATAGTTCCATTCAAAACACTGTACAGAATAAGTTAAAAACTTAAGAACAGGTGAAAGAAAAAACACACCCACACAATACAATGCAAAACTTAATGAAAGTGTGATTGGTTATGTATTGTAGGACTGTCTGTAAAGGTAAGGTCTGAGTCGTGATTTAACACTTAATAACTGATTAGGAAACAGTAGCATAATAAGTAGAGATAATTTTAAGCCATAATAGAGGGACTTTGATTCACAATGCTGTGTGACTGTGTAATCCTTGGATCAAATTATAAATCTGCAGTAATTTGGAAGTGGTGGTGGAAGACTTGTTTTAGTAGTGGAAGCAACAATGGGAGCAGTAGTAGTAGAACATACTAAGTAGCTAAAACATTTGATATTTAATACTGGTAATTGGTGGGTTTCAGATAGTGTAATGTGATGATGCCTCCCAAATTGTAAACAAGTGACAGATTTCCTAACATGCTACTTTTAAGAAATAGCCAAAAGGAATAAACAAAAAAAATATATTACCAACTAGACCCAGAAGCCCACTATATTACATTCTGCATTTGAACAATTTCCATTACTGACGGTCTATATTGTGATAATGTCATACTCCCAGATGGGGGGCAAGAGCCAGATTTCCCTATTCATTACACTGTGCCGCACCATGAGGTATCCGATAAGTAAATTCACACATATTGAACCTGATCATTTCTATTAGTGACAAGACCCTAGAACTCACTATTTAACAACAAAAAACTTCATTACATCTGCCCCCATATGTGTTAAATATTATTGGCCTATAGAATGTTGTGACGTCATCCAAAACCACCTTACAGGTAGTAGGCAAAATGGACATAGCAATAGTACTTGTAGTGTAGGAGCAGCAACAGGAGTGGTAGGACTAGTAGTGTAGATAATAGTATTTTGAGTAGTAATGGGGATATTAGAATAAATGGTATAACAGCATTGGAACTGCCAGTCAGAAATCCAAATATTGTAATAAATGATAACACTGAAACTACTTATGCTACTTATGCTACTGTTACAAAGCAGGATAATCCCAGTAAACCGATTTTTAAACAGACAGTATCATAAAAGGCCTGAGCTGCAACTAATAAATTGAACCAATAATTAGTCATAGAAGTTACTACCCTCTACAGCTCAAATCTTACCTTATAAAAATAAAAATAATTATAATCTATCTATTGCACAGAAATTATACACACGATAAATATTGAGCCCCAAAATATATTCTTCCATAAGTTGATGTAGTAATTATCGCAAAAGGCATTGGGCATGTCCCATGTAAGACCTAGGACACACTGGAGGGACTATGTCTCTTGTCTGGTCTAGGAATGCCTTGGGGTCCCACCGGAGGAGCTGCCTGGGGTGAGGGAAGTCTGGGAGTCCCTGCTTAGACTGCTGCCCCAGTGACCCAACCACGGATAAGCAGAAGAAAATGGATGGATGAGCCCATCTATATTAATATATTATAACAATACAAATTCAATAAATTCAATATGTTACAGTACAAGTTGAAATAGTAGGTGTAATGCTGTACCAAAACAACAAATCCAACCTAGACATGTTACAGTAAACAGTAAATAGTATTAGTCATTGTAGTTACAGTGGCACCAGACGGAGTAGTAGCAGTAGCAACACTAATTACACTGATGATTACTTACACTAATCATAAAAGTATGAGCAGTTGTAGCTGTAGTAGCAATAGAAGAACAGAAGTACTAGTCGCTTAGTAGTAGTTTTCATATAAATAAATAACTACAGTAACCAGTTGCATATCCAGCCTAGATATCCACTGGCCCTGTAATGTGGTCGCCTGGTGCAGATGCTGATGTGGGACTTGTGTGTTAACCGGGTGGCTTCCTGCTCACTGTAGCGTCCGTTGGGGGTTGCTCTCTTCGCTCTCGTTGCTCACCTCACGTCCCAGAATGCATCTCTTGCAGGAAGTTGTTGGCAGCGCATCGGGTTGGCTGGCTGCTCCTGAAAGGGTCTTGTCCTGCTTAGAGAGGTAGACAGATGGCACTTACGGAGCAGCATATGACATGTTTTTTTTCTTCACTACAAACTGTGACCCGAGCATAGTTCCCATCTCATTTACATATAATAAACATGATTAAACCAAATTTACATATATTTGAATACAAAAAAAAAAGTTTCTAGTTAGGTTTTCTACTTTAATGTTTAGGTAGGATGTTGTCTACTTTGTACAGTATGTCTAATAATTAGTGTGGAAGAAGTTTTGGTCATTTGGATTTTAATGTTCACTATGTAACTTTTCGTGTGGAATGTTTAAAATGTTCCGCAGTATGGCATTACAGATATTCTTACTGCTCAAAAACTTGTCTTACTATGATCAGGCTGCCCTGACCACAGATCCAACTTGTAACTTGGCCTGATGGTCTCCTGCTTGTTTCCATTGACACGCATACATAAGTTTTGTAGTTTTACTAGTTATCTCTTTAGTCTGTCCACCATTAGGGATTGTATTCAAAACACAGCTTCCATCTAGAGAAGGTGCATTCAAGGCATAATGCAAGTGTGCTTATCCTTGTTACCGAGTGAGTCAGTGTTATGGTGCGAACGTGATCAGAAAATAATATTAAGGCGCTATCACAACAAACAATAAGAACAAGGACTGGCCACATCCTCTAAATATTTTAGTATGCAAGATTAAAATGCGTAAAAAGGTTGCCATCTTAGCTCTGTCTTAAAGCTATATTCCACTTTCCAGACTTTAAGATTAATAATATGCATTGTATTGTCTATAGAATGTCTGAAAGAGCGATAAGAAAGTATATTATAAATTGGGTGTGAAACAATTACACCTACAGTTACTGGCTCTGTGAATGCAAAATAGTTTGTGCTAGTAAGTAGTAGTAGTTGTACACTCACCATACTGTTAGAATGGGGACTACGTATACATTTAAAAATAATAATAAAAATGGTTATTGGACAAGTGCTAGTATTAACATTAATAACAGAAAGAAGTAAAAGTACAGTTACATGGCTAATAGTGTACTCAATTCCAAAGTACATATTTAAAAATATTCTCAAAAAGTACAATTACCCCAAATATCTACTCAGTTCTAGTAACTTGAGTATCTGTAACAATTAGCTTCCACCCCTGCATGTTGTTATAGTAAAACGTAATATAACAGCGGTAGAAGATTCAAAAATCTAAATATTACCCAGTTACCTAATTATCTAAATATACTTAGATTTTTAACACAGATCTGAAAATGCAGCTGAGGCATTAATAGTTGACATAGATTTAACTATTATATTATATGTAGTAAAAAGAATCCACATATTTTTCTTGTGTCCTTGGGCAAGACACTTCTCTTCCATTGTCATGTTCAAATCATAATACAGCTGTTTTGCTCTGGCACCCCTTAAAGCAAATATAAAGTTAAAACCATACTTGGAACCTTCACCATGGAGATAGGTAAATGTTTATCCCATACTGTGGAATGTTACAGTTAAAGTAATAGAGATGGAATGATGAGAAGCAGGTGGTAAGAGTCAGGTTTGTGGAGATGCAAGTCCGCTCAGAGTAAGAACATGTTTTTCTACATTTTTCAGTGCAATAAAAACATCTAAAGAGAGAGAGAGAGAAAAAAAAGGTTTTATTTTAGTCTATTCTTGCTTAAAAGTAATGATGTTTTAACAGACAGGGAGCAGCAAATGCACAGGCAGTAAGAGTTTTCCATGTAAAATCTATTCGCAAGCAAAACTGTTAACCAAGCTAAAAATCAGACAACTATTCATTCTAAAGTCCCATATGAATTTACGGCGAGAGAAAGGGTTTTACCATAAACTAGCAATCTGTGAAGGAGCAGCCGTGTCTGCGGGTACACTTGTGATTTGGTACATAATGCATGACATGGCCCTAGGTTTTATGAGGCTAAAGTGTGCAGTGTATGCAGACGTCTTTATAACAGCAGCTCCTGTTCCAACTCCTGACCTCCAGCAGATCAGTGGGAACGTAGCCCGACTCTCCGCGGGTCAGGCCATTTTTGCACATTCATACTTCACATTCAGGAAAAATCATTCAAATTGGAGCAGTGAGGAGAAAGTGAATACAGAGGCAGTAGGGGGTGACATTATCAGTTCAGTTACATGGGCTTTGCAAGATTACATTATATTAGCATTGGCCAGGCGAGAGTGCTTTCCTCCTTATCTAACACAGATTAGTGGTTAGGGGAGGTTTACTAATAAGTGTAATTAGGGAATTTTAATGGTTTGATTTACTTTTAATGAGTCTGAGTTATTGCAGCAGTGGACGGTGTTTTAAATTATCTTAAAAGAGACAAATGTACCATTTTATTGGGTATTCAGTATTCAACTATAGCATACAAGGATCATATTTTTAATTTTTTTTTTCATGGTGAAAGACAATATTGATTAAAAAATTGGCCTAATAATTGAAACAGGTCCCTCGACTTCATGTTTGAAATTGCAGAACATGCATTTCACTGTAGCAGGCAGCTGAGATCCTTGTAGTATGCGTTTTTATTGTTGAAAAATAACTATGTGGGATTTTTGAACCCTACATGTATGACCCAGAGTCTGCATTTACTGAATCATCATCGCAAATAAGTATAGAGCAGGGGCGGAAATAAGGAGTAGGTGAGAACAGGATTACTCAAACAGGCATGAATCGATATACAACTCTAAGTAAGCTAATGATGAAGGAACACTGTTATTATATGTCCATAAAAGTTCATAAAAGTTTATGTCCCATTTTGGTTTTTCTAAATATAATCTTTTGTTAATATTTTCTATCTAGTCTCTGCAATATGTTATCTTGAGTATTAAATCCACAAAAAGAACGGAAAGCCTCTTATCTGTAATAGAAAAATTATGGTTCCAAAAGTGCTAATCTTAAACCCCAAAGTGGAATAAATACAGGAATTCTTTCTACAATGAGATAAAGTGGCAGAGGTGGAGGCTAACAGACTAAGTAAATGTGTGCAGACAAAACAATAGCAGACAGTGAACCTGAAAGCTCGAGACACATAAACCTACGATCAGACTATTACACCGTGTTCTTTTAATTTTTCCATTGCAGAAGACCAGGCGAGGTGATAACAAGAGAGCCCAAGGTTACACGCTCAAAACTTCCAACACTGTGCAAACGAGCAATCCTCCATCTCAGGTGTCTGCAAAGATAGAAAACACTAAATAGTTTTTATTGTAATCAAATAAGTCAGTATTTAAATATTGTTATCCTTCTTATGTTACTGTTTTTTGTTGACTTTTATGTGAAGCACTTTGGGCAGCTGAAGTTGTTTTTGAATGTGCTATATAAATAAACTTGAATTGAAATCATCTGTTTTGAGCTATAAGCAGACATGAAGGATTCAGCACTTTTGAATCCAGTGAAAGCAAATGGGCCATATAATTTTATCTTGTAAATAATAATAAGCCAGTAATTTATGTTTACCTGGATTAAACCCAGTGTCAGACATCAAGGCAAATTCACTTTGCGTCTCACACCAGTCACTTCACTTCCAATGCGATGTATTTTTTGTAGAAATCCAAATCACAACAGAAGCGTTTCCCAAAACTGTTGATTTAACCAACAGAAAAGTAGATCAAACAAAATTAAAAGTCAATAAAAGACATGAAGATTACCAACATTCACAGTCCCAAGTTCACATGAAGAAACACCATTTTATCTCACAAGATTGACTTAGTTAGAGAGTAAGCATATTTGCAAATATTGTAGTGTTCTGGTGTAAGGAAGCATGCCCAATTTCTTCTGTTTGTTTATTTTCTACCGTGGGCCGTAACCCACGCCAAAACAAGAGCCAAACAGCAGTTTCAACTCACTAGAGCCACTCTCCAAAACAGTAACCAGTACCTGACGAAAAGAACCTTTACCTCAACTTGTCGGCATAGCAACAAAGTACGACATACAAAAGCAGTTACATTTACAATAACACATAAACAGACACAAGACAAACATCAAAAGGTGTCAACTCCGAACACAAAATAATTTATTCATGTAAGATTTGGCTAAATTTCTTTTTCCTGTTTTGTAAAATACATCTGCTCAAATAACTATGAAATAAACTTACTTGACAAATTAGTGGTTTTCATGAATGTGTCATACTCTCAAATGGGGGGCCAGTTTTTTGTTTTTTTTTACTATTGACAACACTGTACTTTGCTATGAAATATCCAAAAGGTAAATGCATTTGAACACTATTTATTTGTCTATAGAATGTTGTGATGTCATCTGAAACCCAGCAATGGCGCCTTAAGTTTCTGGAAATACAACAGTAGACTTTCCTGGTGCAAAGATAGCACAGAGTGTCTCCGGTGTATATGAGCCTTACAATGTTCAGGAGCTGCATTTACTTTCTATAAGGCTTCTATGGTTGCAGGTCCACTTGTCTGTGAGTGAAGTGGGCTGTGTGCAGTTGTTGGATGAGGAGGGTTGTTGCGACACGGGTCCTTAGAGAAAGATCTAAGAAGCTCTCTATCAGCTTTTGTACCTACGACTTTCTCATTTTGCCGTGTTGTGGTCATTTGTGGGCAGAGAATAAAGGACTGCTATCCACAACACACCACAGCAATAAACCACATGCACTTAACTGAGTCGGCAAAGGGTTTTTATTGAGCAGGAAAATAATGAAACTTTCAACACGGAAACTGAAAACTCTGATGTAAATATAATGCTTCAAATAGAGATTGACTTGTGTGTTCATTTGGTAAAGATTCAGATGAAATAATAATGGTTATTGATTATAATGTTGCACATATAGAGCCTACAGCATTCCGCGTCATTAGGTAAACAAACATAAATAATGAACTCATTAATTAAAACCAGTCAAAATATATAGTTAATCAATATGCAGCTCGTTGTATTCAGTTTTGTACTTGTACATGAGTAATACCCATTAAAACAAGATGTGAATAAATGAATCAAATATTATTCAGGAGGGAGGGGTCGGCATATAGAGAAAATTCACATATACAGGAAAAAAGCTATGTTCTAATTATTGTGTTATTCTAGACGGTCCATATATTATCTGGGCAGCACAACTGCATAGTAGTTTCACTTCACACACTTTCTGGTGGAGAGTCTGTCACCTATTCCTATTGTTTTGCAAGTATTTTCAGCAAAAAATAAATACATTTAAAAAAATAATATTATATATATATATATATATATATATATATATATATATATATATATATATATATATATATATATATATATATATATATATATATATATATATATATATATATATATATATATATATATACATATACATACATATACATATATATACATACATATGTATGTATGTGTGTGAATATGTATATATATATATATGTGAGTGTGTGTATATATATATATATACATACACACACACACACACACACACACACACACACATATATATACACATACATACATACATACATACATATCTGTAATTGAATATTCCAAGACAGCTCCACATGTAGCAAACTCTACCAGAAAAGATCCATAGTGTACGTTTACATTATGAAAAAACTTTCCTCTCTTCACATTCCCCTAACATATTTCACCAGATCTAAATGTAACTGCTCTGTTCGCACTTGCACTTGTATATTCTCACTTAGCTTATAGCTCCTGGGTTCAGGTGTATGTCGGTGTTCACACATCACTAGCTGAGTGTGTCCTTTTACATTTGATGCTACAGTGCTCAGTGTTGGACTACGGCCCCCGGAGCGCACAGTGGTATAGAGCATACATTATAACGCTGTACGACCCCTCTCTCTGTTTCAGGCTGCTACTATAAATAGGGGCATAGTGGCGCCCCAGGCTTCCAATGTAATGAGATTAAACCAAACCAGCCCGGCTCTGAGTGTTTCATTGAGCTTTATTTCAAGTGCCATCCCATATTTCAATATTCATAAAACAGATATCTACAGTGTGGACGTGTGCGTGCTGTAGTCAGTGTGTGTGTCTCTGTGTGTTCGGGTGAGCATAAAGTGGCAGGAAGATTATGTGAAAGATGCATGCAAATATGTCCTTTTTCTTCCGTTGTTTTTTTCCTAAAGGGTCAAATGTTTCCTGAAATCCATTTTGTTATTATGCTACATTATTTGTCATTATTGCCATGTACACTCACTGCAATGTGGGCTTAGTTACCCATGAGATTTGGGGTTGTTAGATAAAACCCCACTTTGCAAAATTATATAAATTGATCTAATTTGTTTATGAAAATTGATTTTTCAGAATAACACATATAACAAGCAAAGCGATGCATGATTAATGTGTTTACTGTAATGCAACAATACTGTAATGTTCATGTTTAATGTAAGTGTTTTTAATTTATCTGAAAACGTAATTTCCATTAACCATAATTACAGGACGCAGAGGGAAATCATTAGGTATTGCATGAAAAGCGGTCAGCAAAATCTGATATGACCTGAACATGATTTATAAGAGGAGAAGGTAGACACTGACACTACAAATGATCGTAGTTGTATTTTAAGAATTAAATCTGGACTACACAGACTCTAAAACTCTACAGATACCTTTTTAATACATCCAAAAAGAAAAACAATATTGAATTTTCGTTGACAATAATTAGATATTGCATGCAAAGTGGCCAACAAAACCTGATAATTTATAAGAAGGGAGACATTATTAGGAAAGACAAGAAAAAAACTGAAAAATAAAAACATAATACATTCATAATTATCGTTATCGTTATCTGGACTTTATAGACTAATTTTTATAACAAAGAGATTGGCTTTAATACATCCAAATATCCAAAAAAGAATAACAATATTGGATTTTCATTAATAATACAATTTATTCGTAAATATTCTCTAGTTGCCTTCAGTCACTGTATTTCAACCTTTGTTTTGTGAACTATCAATTTAAAAGTACAATAGAAGTAATCACTTGACTAGCTGACTAATTGAAAAAAAAAAAGAGTCATTGATTATTAAAAGGCCCATATGATGATGTTTTTTTCATCTATGTTTTAAAGTTGTTTCCTCATCAAAAACATACCTTGTGTTTTTTGTTTCACACAAGTTTAACACACAAATCCTGCATGTTTATTATTATATTTATTTAGTGGTGCTGTCATTTGGCAATTCAGGAAGTGCTCCACTGTGTCTTTACACTCCAGGAACCTGCACTAAAATCATTTGGATCATTTTAGTCCTGGAATTTCCAGTCTCCACAACAAGGTAAAAGGAGCTGTTAACTTCAAAACTACGCTTTCATGACATCACAAGGTGGAACAGAGCATTTTGAGCTGTGAAGATGTAGACAGACTAATAATGCAGGGTTACCCCTACACGTGTGAGTGAAACAAAGCACAACTACAGGTATATTTCTGATGAGGTAACAACATTCTAACATGGCTTAAACTCACAAAAATCCATTTTGTGTAATATAGGACCTTTATAATGTACCTTAGTTACAGCCCTATCCAGCTGGGTTGTATACTTTACTTAAGTCAGTATAGCTTTGTTTTTAAAGTCCACTGAATTTCCCTAAGCCTATTCTGTGGAGCAATGCAATTCTGGTTAACCTCAGAGGATAGGGCTTTAGCGGTGGAATCCTATTTTGTGAAAAGCTCAAAATACACAGAAAGAAGCTCTCTGGCACCACTATTGTGTCCAAGCATCTGTGAGTGGGGCTGTTGTTGAGGCTTGAAGCATCGGGGGACGTGCAGAGTGAGAGACATGCATTCTGTTTGGACATACTGCACCCTGGCAATGGGCAAACGTTCTAGTAGGCTCCAACTGCGATCCATAGCACATTGCACAGGCTTCATTACCCAGTCAGGGCTGCTACACCATCATTTCGCCATCAGTTAAGGGGGCACTTACTTGGCGCACCACGATAACCCCATTTTCAGCAGCGATGAAAATATCTGTTATTCAGCTATACTGTTTCTACGGTTATTACAGGGATAGCATTATGGATGTCATCAGCACCTCCAGAGCTCACCAGAAGCCTGTGTCTATAAGTGGTCAAAAGAAGAAAAATGGGGAGTGAGATGGGAAAAGACAGCAGGAGAAGAGGGATCTGAGTGAGAAATAATGGACAAAATGAGACAAATGCATCTTTGCCATTTTAGATGACAGTATTATAAAGATTTATTTACTGCTGACCTTTCCACTCTTTTGGGGGAGTTCTTAAGGTGCAGCAATGTACAAAGAATGGACAGAAGCAGTATTTCAGGGGTAGGGATGTTGAGGTGATTGATAATGATAATAATCATTAATAATTGCATGTTTAGGTTGATGAGACAAAACAGAATTCCTTTAAGTAACTCTAAACTCGGCATCTGACCTAAAGTCTACAAGATCACAATTTTTTTGTTTACAGAAATTTTCTTGTAAACAGTGTATTTATCTGTATAAAGATAGATTAATCTCACATTTTACTCCCAAATCTAATTCACTAGAACCCTGCTCCTTTCTCTTTTCACATTTTATATAGAGCAATTTTCTACCTTCAAGGCAGTCAAAGTGCTTTACATCAAGGAACCACTGACCCATTCACATACACAGGGGTGATGTGGGTTAAGTGTCTTGCCCAAGGACACAATGACAGCATTCATCTGATGGAGCTGGAATCACACCACCAATCTGTGAGTCAGATGTGACCATTCTACCAATGATGTTTACATTGAGAGCGGGACTCAAACCGCCAACTTCGGATGAGTGGACAAACACTCTACCAAACGAGCAACTGTCCACCACAAAATTAGTCAGCTAATTCAAATTAATTAATAGAAGAATTGACTAAACAACTAAAGGCCTACAGCCCCAATAAGAAGCCCACACAAACATACATACATGGCTTGTGAAAAGACCAGGAGACCCTCCTATTATGAGGTGAGAGAACTAACTACTATGGCACAGTACATCTCAAAATGGCAAAACAGTCCTTGATGTGACCAATGACTCCAGATCCACACAAAAGAGGAGCAATGGTTTTGTCCTTTGTCCGGGAGATAAAATGCCTCTTTTTAGTTGAGCAATTATTTGGAGCCACTGCCTAATTTTTCTCCTCTGATTTGCATTTCAAAAACAAACAAAACAGAGGTGTCTACAGCACTTTGCAGCAACAAAGCGTCAATAGCTTCATGCGCTAGAAGAAACCAGTATCCATCTAGTTTGAACCAATTGCAAAGTAAATGTAATTTTAAAGTAACCTAGACCTATTCAGGTAGTTTAAGGATTGTAGAAGTAGTGTAAAATACATGAAATAATAAACCAGTATGAGTAGTTACAATTTGGCCTAAGCCCAAAATGACTCAAGCTGCTGCTCCATTGATACAGTTGGTTGGCTTTGATAGAAAGAAAACACAAGCTGTCTCTTTAAAATGTCATGACTGGACACCTTAAGATTGACGCATGAAGTGATGTATTTTGATGGTTTTGAAGAGTAAAATTATACCTCTTGTGCTTAAGAAAAACATTACGATGAAAGTGAAGTGAAAGGGGAAGGACGTAACAATGGTTCATTTGAAAAGCTTGTCACATCCTAAGCCAATGTCCAGAATCTCCAGCTAATCTATTCCCTTTTAATAATATACAAAACCTTTTTTATGAAGATCTAACGGACTCACCTTTGTTCTGCTGCTAACCTAATTTGGACACTAATGCCTTTTGTCATGGCTGTATAATGAAGATAATTACAGTAATTATTGACTTTAATACAGTGTGGGATTGTATGTGGGATCAATAATTGTCAGGGGGTTCTTGCAGACACCATTAGTGCAAAAGCAGTAGTAACAGCAGTCGTACTAGTAGTAGTAGTAGTAGTAGTAGTAGTAGTAGTAGTAGGCCTGTTATGATAATGCCTATATTGACTTCAATATATGAAAGCTGGAACAATATATCTTTGGGGTCAATATTAATCGTGTGCACATTTTCTTTGTATTACTGAAAAAGTTATTTTTTGGCTATACAATACAATTACATCTGTAATAAGTTTACATCTGTAATAAGTCTTACAATACTTTTAAGATTTATTACAGATGTAAAGTAAGTACTATAGTGTTTCAATCAGCTGTTTATTTATTGCAGCTCATTGTTTAACAATGGGGTTATTGTGTCAGTGGTACAAATTAGTTTTAATATTATCTATCTATTATATTTGCTTTAGCATAGTAAAAGCCAAAGTTAAATCATCCTCCTTCTCATCCAAGCCGCTTCTTCAGTTCTGGTCAGATTGCTGGTGGAGACTGCATTATATCTATCTGAAGGGAGGAGCTAACTACAGCTATTTCTTTGGGACTGAAGTGGCTATCCTGCTTTTTAAACTTTCCATTTTAAACTTCAAGTTTAAATCAAAAAGAAGGAGTACCCCTCAGACCCATTGTATGTAGCACAGACTCCATCATTTACAATGTGGCCAAATATCTGAAGACCATCCTGGCTCCTCTGGTGGGAAACACAACAGAACCATATTACAAACACAGCAGAATTTGTAAGCTAAGTCAAGCATCTCCAAGTTTCATTCAGATGAGACCATGGTTTCATTTGATGTGACCTCTCTTTTCACTTAAAGCCCCACATCAGTAGCGGTGGAGGCAGCAAAGAGGAGGCTTCTGCAGGATACTAAGCGGAAAATACAAAGAGGAAACTTCTATAGGCAAATCCATGGCTGTGCCATGGGCGCCCCGGTCTCTCCTATTATGGCTAACTTATATATGGAACAATTTGAACAGAATGCACTGGCCTCATTTCCAGGCACTCCACTCACATGTGTGGATGACAACTGGACTAAAATCTAAATTCAAGATCTAGTACTTTACTGCACATGGACGTGGACTGCATGTGGATCCAAACATCAAGTTCACACAGAAGAAGCCAAGGAGAACAAACTGGCCTTCTTAGATTGTGCAGTAACTATAAGAGAGGACTGGGGACTCCAGGTAGAAGTTTTCAGGAAACCCACACACACTGACCAATACCTGCTGTTTGATTCGCACCATCCACTGCAGCACAAACTCTGAGTTATCCGTACGCTACAACACAGAGCTCAAGTGGTGCCTGCAAACATAGAGGGAAAAGTGAAGGAGGAACAACACGTGGAGAAAGCCCTCTTGGCTTGTAGACATCCAAAATTGACCTTCAGTAGACCTAAAGGAGCTAAAAAAAACAGGACAACAAAGTCTTTTTGAAACCTACAAACACTTTAAGACAGAAACTGGTTCCCCCAAAGGACAAAACCTTGAGCCATAAACAAAGTATTGCGGTCTACTCCATTCAGTGTAGTGAAGAGTACAATGAGTTTTACATTAGAGAAACTAAACAGCCACTCCACAAGAGAATTTACCAACACCGTTGCGAGAGCTCCTCTGGACCCCAGTCCACCGTACATCTCCATCTCAAAGCCACAAACCACTCTTTTGAAGATAGTGAGGTACAAATCTTAGCAAGAGAAAATAAGTGGTTTGAGAGGGAAGTTAAAGAAGCAATTTTTGTTGGGAAAAATTATCCTTCCCTGAACATGAATGGGAGCCTTAGACATCATCTATCTCCAATTTATAACTCCATCCTGAGACCCAAGGCAAACAAAGAAAACAAAGAGACCAATAGAGTGAGCCATCAGGGCTGAATGTTGTCCCATTTAGACTGAAATTGTAAACTATAGCTGTTCACAGTTTTCAGTAGTTAGCTCCTCCCTTCAGATAGATATAAAGCAGTGTTCACCAGCAATCTGACCAGAAATGACCAGAAATGACTTGGCTGAGCAGCAAAGCATCTTCACCTACAACTTTTTGTCCAATTTTGTCCAGATATAACTTTGGATTTTACTATGCATCAGATCTAGATGACAGAGGGATTAAACAGACATATAATTTAGCAATATATGAAACTTCAAAATTTGTTATCGTGACAGACCTAAGTAGTAGTAGTAGTAGTAGTAGTCGTCGTCGTTGTCGTTGTCGTAGTAGTATTCATGATGACACACTTATATTGATAGTAGGAATAGAAAACTATCAATAGCCTCTCATACATATTACATTTTAATTAACTAAGAATCTAGTTTGGTAAATTGTTACTATTCATTTTAAACAACAAAATATAATTAAGTCACTCTTCTGTCAGAATTTATTTGGTAGGAAACACACTTGTAACACTGAATAATTAGCATCACACTGGAGTTTACAATTCACTAAAATGATAGAGTGTCATTGCTGGATCTTGCCTTGAGATGTTTACCGACTGCAAAAACAAAGCCATACTTTTGACTGCCTCCAAATCCGAAGCTCAAAGCTACATTTCCATCTCCAAAGCCCCGAAAAACCAACCAAGACAAACAGGAAGTCATCCATTGGCATGTTTGCTCTGAATCGTAAGGAAAATAACATAATAAATGGGGCTGTCCTGTGCGTGCATTCTCTCTCTCCACTCTCCCCAGCCTCTGTATTTGCACTGTATAATACCAGTAATTATCTATCATACTAAGGCAAGATTCAGCCAAGCATCGTTGAAATATGGATGACCAAGATTGCTTATGGGCTTGCTATTTCTTTTAGATTGAATCAAAGTTGACAGTTTTTGCATTTTCTATAAATAAAATGGAGATCTGAAGGAAAGGGTTAAACCAAACACAACTTATGACGTAGGAATACAATAATGGATGCGATTTAAGATAAAATTTGATTTATAATGTTTTATTGAGCTATTTAAAAGTGACAATTTATCACAATTTATGTAACACAATTGTTTGAGCTAAATAGTTTCATTTTAGTGTTTTATTGTTTATTGCACTGGTAGCATACTTGTTGTTGTTAGCTTTATTTTGGCAGAGCAAAACTCACCTCTGATCTGTTATCGCTGAAGTTGAAGTGAAGCACTAACCCATTGTGGAGAATAATTAGGATGGTCAGAATGAATGCATTAAAGGGCCCATATTACACTATTTTCTGATCTGTGTTTTAATGCTGTTTCCTCATCAAAAACATACTCAATTGTTTTTCTGAGGACAAAGTGCTCCTGTAATGTAGTAAGTCCATAACAGGCCTAAACTTAGAGCTAATAGGTAAAAATGTCAATAGTCAAAGAAGTTTTAAATGTTTATTGGTTAGTTGAGGTGGGTATACAATTAAAGTTGGCCTGTAACAAAAGACATGAGTAAGTGCATCAGCTAATTGATTGCAGTTGAATTGTTTCAATTTCTACTTACCTGTGTTGTCTGCTATCTTAGGCGTTTCGGCCAAATGAGTCTCCGGGCAGCCGGAGCACCTTTACCCTTTAAGGACTGAGCACATTATAGACCATTATAGCTACCATTATAGCTAGCCTAGCCTTCTATTCTTTTTTTAACCATAAAAAATATGTTAAAGGAAGTATCAGCATGTACTGCCTTTTTTCACACAAATTCCTCCTTTCCTTTCATATCCATCCTTATTTTTCCTTTGATGTATCAAATAACTGTCTGGGAGAATCCCCACGGCACCTGCCCTCTGATTGGTCATCTTCGAGGGACAACATATGCAGATTACCGTAATGACAGTAAAATATTTAAAGAGCTCGATGCCTCTGCTTTGAGATGTCGTTGGATTTACATGATAGCACAATTGGTTGCGGGGTTACGATAATGGAAAGTCTGCAACTGCGCTCTATAGGCGGCAATAGCATTCGATGTAATAGGGTTAAGAAGGTTCTGAGGCAGACAGAGGAGGAGAGGTGTCCAAATATTTTAGCTTTTTGTATCTAGTTTGTTTTCTACAGTTATATAGAGCTCTATTTTTTCTAACAGATTTGACTGAATAAAGATTAACACTGTTTTGCAAAAGATATTTTTTTTAGCATTATTATTGGATTTGCTGGAACTTACCTGTGCTGCAGTGTGGGAGCAACCAATTAAGGGAGGTGCTCTATAAAAGGAGCCAACCTCAGTCTTCTCAAAGAAGGTGCTGTGTTTATAGGCTGTTACGGCCATGCTGGTTTTAAATTTTGCTGTTATTTTTGTAAATATTCTTCGGTGTTGGAAATACATGCACTGCACAGGTCTGCACTGGAAAAATCGGCTCAACTCTGGTCCGTTCCTCCTCAAAACTGCTAAGGTTGCTAGCCAGGGCGATTATAGCTCCACTGCGTTTTTAAACTCCACACATAGTCACTAGAATCATTTGGATAATTTCAGTCCTGAAATTGGCAGTCTCTACTTAGCAAAAGGTAAAAGGTAGCTGCTAACTTGAAAACTACCACTTCATGATATCACAAGATGAAACATTTTGAGCTTTGGAGATGTAGACAGTCTAATAGTAAAAGATTACTCAAACGATATGAATGAAACAAAACACAACTTCAGGTATGTTTTTGATGAGACAACAATGTTATAACATGACTTGAAGCTCACAAGAGTTCATTTTGCGTAATATAAGACCTTCAAGCAAGTGAGGAAAAAATTTGGACCACTACAAACCTTTTAAAATGAACTGCTTCTGTTTTTCACACAGTAAAAATCAGATACACCACCTTAAAATAATAACTATAATCTGAAAAGAATATGAAAAAAGGCTCACTTTGCTACTGTTTTAAATTTGCACCACAATTACATTTTTTGTTGATTTAAATATTATTTTTTAAACACCTATCATCACATTCCTAACATCTCTATGCGATTTCAATTCAAACAGACATATTTGCAAAGCGTGGAGAGCATAGACAGATGGAGAGGTGCATGAGAAAAAGATGACACAGAAAGGTAGCACGGATGAGTCACAACGTTTTTTTTTCCTTTCCTATGTTTTCTCTCCAGTCTGGATTAAAATAAAAGAAGCCCATAGCCATGCTCACAGTAGGAAGAGGGAGGGGGCACTCATCTCAGAGATAGGCTAAAAATACCG
The DNA here is from genome assembly GCA_019594935.1 of Periophthalmus modestus. Classification (NCBI taxonomy): domain Eukaryota; kingdom Metazoa; phylum Chordata; class Actinopteri; order Gobiiformes; family Gobiidae; genus Periophthalmus; species Periophthalmus modestus. Next base: position 23,624,038 of record JAIEZT010000019.1, read on the forward strand.
CGCCTTGTGTGGGCTGGCTGGGGGTGTTGGGGGGGTCTTCTGCTTGGGGAGAGGATGGAGGCTTATGGATTTGGCATTATTGTATGTACAGACACTGTCCAGTTTCATTGCATTTGCAGCCTTCCCCCTCTTATTCATTCTGTCATCTACACTAATTGGTAAAAAGCGCTTTCGGGAAATTCCAGTTTATTCAGTTAAGATCTAGTTCATCAAGTGGAAAACTAGTTAGAAAAAGCTTTTATCTTGCTGACCCAACGCCACACACTTTTTGGTGTCTCTTCTTTTACTACTCCTCTCCCAGAAACTCCATTAAACATCAAAAGCAAATCAATATCTCTGTGGCTGTTCCCGCTCGGAGAAGACAGCCACCCTGCCGACTTCCCAACTCCTTATTTGTCAGGACACAAGACGGAAGGAAAACGTATTGGTCACATTTTTCATCTGTCAACTCTAAGGATGCTTCCCCCTTTCACCAATTTATGAAGTCTAACTGATATTAACTACTACTGCTATCCCGTGCGTAGCAGTAATGAAATGTGTTACCTATGCAATGCATTGATCCATCCCTCAAAACAAGTTTGGCTTCTTGGTCCCTTTTATAATGGAAAAAACCCAACCAATTTGCCATGCACACTAAATTACTACCTACCACACTGTGTCAAATCAAGCTTAAATTTGCAGGTTAGCTCCACCACTGCTTCTCTACATAACACAGCTAGTGGTGAAATAGGGTGAAAATATCTGGCAGCATCTTTTAGAGGAGTGTTCCAGGAGATTAAAACTATAAATTGTAAAGTCTATAACATAGCCAGAGTCAGAAAGTCAGATTTATTACAACATACTATGAGATGATTAGACTGAAAGGGGTTAGTGTTGTCGGCATACTACAAAATGTTCAAAATGTTGACTAGGCTTGAGATGCAATGGAGTGATATCAATCTGTCACTATACAAAGTGATATCATTCTGGATTTGCCAGGTAACCAACTTTGTCCTATTTATGTGATTTCTTTTCTTAGTATCTGATTTTGGTATTATTACCAGGAATTAATTTGGTAACCTACAAAATCAGATCTTGCACTATGGTCACCCACTGCTCCTGAGGCTGCACTGAAGGATGTGGGTCAAACACTAAGGATCTAATAAATTCCCTCAGTGTCTGGTAAACGTAAATCTTAATAAATAACTCAATTTTGATATTTTTTCTTTTTTTGCCTCAGCACACTACCTGTTTTCCTTGTGATATTTGGGAATGGCTTAACTGCGAACCTCCTCTGGGACCCTAATAGGGATTTACATATAAAAGAGTAAGGGGATCCATAGGCGACGGAAAGGGATGAAGGGGAGTTGTGCACAGCAGGGGGGGTAGATCTGGTGTCCTGGTCCCTCACCTCCTCTGTATGCACTGAAGTGAACTGCCAACCACAGATGCACAGCAAAGAAAAATGGCCAAGTCCTACAGACATGAAGTAAAAGAATTTGATACAAGCTGCTTATGTTTTGTTTTTAATACTGTGTAGTTGACTTTGGATTAGTTTTTATTGTTTAGGCATTTTCTCATATTCTTATTTCTCGCTTGTGAAATCCTCAGTTACAGCTCTTGCTTTGTGGGATGAAATCAGCCTTTTTATAATGCTGCATTAAACGTCACCCTGGCTAGTGGAATATTTAATAAATGTATGCAAGGGCCATTCATTTCAGAGAGTTCAAAAGCAGTGACATAACATCATAAGATCATCTATTTTAAAACCAGTCTTTCATTTATCCATCCTCCTGGTATTATTCAAGCTGCTTTTTCTTCAAAATCCATCTTGCTTCATGGTTGACAGTGCAAAAATGCCAGACCAGATTTGCATCCAACTAACAACAGGTAGAATACATGCAGATTTCAATAGAAAATGTTTTAAAATGCACAGATAAAGCAAAGATATTTGTCATATCTACAGAGAAATATGAATCAATTATGCCATAAATCCTGCAGTTCTTTAAATATGGCGTTAAAGGGCCTATATTATGCTATTTTCTGATCTATGTTATAATGTTGTTTCCTCATCACAAACAAACCTGGAGTTATGTTTTGTTTCATTCATACATGTTAACACTCAAACCCTGCATATAGAGTTCTTCTTTCACTGTGTTTTTAAAGTCCATACACCTTCCCTAGAATCATTAGGATAATTTCAACAAAAGATAAAAGGTAGCTGTTAACTTGAAAACTACAGCATCCTGACACCACAAGTTGGAACAAAGCAATTTGAGCTTTAAAGATGGAGACAGAATAATAATAAAAGCCTACTCAAACATGTGTGAACAAAATAAAACACAACTCCAGGTATGTTTTTAATGACGTAACAACATTCTAACATAGATAAGAGCTCAATTTAGCATAATATGGGACCTTTAAGGAACACTTACGTGAATTTGTCCACTGCATCTGAACCATCCTTCCTGTAATGCCACATGTAAAAATATTTTTTTCAAAACTTGATCTATAATTAACATTTTGAGACAACTCCCAGAGATCCAACCATTGTTTATTTAACACATATCTTGCTAACAGGCTAACCCACACAGCTGCACATAACCTTTAGGGCTGGAAGTAAACAACAACCCGACATGTTGAGACAGTTGACATTGAGTGAGAGTGACCTGACTCGGTGAAGCTGGCGTGTGGGTGTCTGCTGTCATGTGACCTTGAGGGTGTTTGTGGTCAGTGGTTGTGAGGGGTCGCCCTGTCCCAAGAGACGGAGGCATACGGAGACGCTACTCAAGGCAATTATCTCGGGCACAGCGGGACAGCACAAAAACAGCAGCAGGGGTCTTACTCACAGCTGTCTATGCACATTTGCCACTCTGTCGTGTAAAGGTGCTGCCAGCATCATTAATAACTAATAATAGCTGTTTTATTATGCAAACCAGCGTGCCAGGATAACGACTGATATTTCCTAATTTGTGTGATTCATGAGTACTCTTAAAATGAATTTTGGCTGCCTGTCAGGTTGGTTTGTGTGCATAATTGGATTTTTTTGCGAAGATAAAAAAAACTGTGTAACTTTTAGGACAAACCATTAGAATGTTCCTGTCTAAAAATGAGCCCTATGACAATGAGTCCCTCTCCAAGTCTTCAGTGATAGTTTAAAAAACTCAACTTTTAAGAACTTGTCATAATGGCTTCTGTTTCGCTATAACTCAAATCAAAGTTATATTTTGAGTAATTCATGCATGTTTGACTAATCCTTACTGTTGTTCATTCGACCCAGAATGCACCTGTTTTTTTTTTATCATTTAGTAATTTAAAATCAATATCGGGATTAAAAACTGTGTCATAGACCAGTGGGCCAAGTACGGCCTAAGATAATATTTGACTTTAGTACCACCAGTTCTACCTCTGGACTATATCAGTACCACTAGATCTAAACCTGGACTATATCAGGCCTAAACATGATTAAAAAAAAAATAAAAATAACCACAGATAAAGTGGTTCTAAATAATGATTAACCCAAAGGAGGACAAACACTAATAGATTTGTCTTTATAACAAAACACTACTAATAATACTCGTTTCCTTGTGAATTTTGGTCTGCTTGTCTGTTGTTGACCAATGACTGTTCTTGTTAAACCCCACGAGCCGATTGCTGTTGTGAAAAAAAACAAAAACAAAACTAAATTGGATTGAAATACTAGAAAGAAAAAAAAAAGAATGTCTTCACTAACAATAATTACATCACATTACATTACAACTAAGTAAAAACAAGTGGAAATAAAGCATGTCCTTTTCCCCAGAGGAACTTTGACTTTTAATTTGAGTTTGTGTGTTACTCAGCTGCAAATTGAAACCACTTGAGAAAAGTATTCAAATTGACACAACTTTAATTGCAGAGCCATGTTAGTATCATTGCCAGAATACTGATTGCTTATAAGAGAAAAATCTTTTGTCAAATTAGTTATCAGGTTAGTGCCAATAATTCTAGTGTTGTTTATATGCCTTGTTATATAAGCTGTCAGTCCCTAAAGAATGAAGGATCATCTGTGTTCTCTGTCAGTCTTGGGTGTACTCTGAAAAACGCTTAAGGCCCTTAGTTGCTGGGAGAGGCTTTATTCCCTTGCTTACCCCGGTGAGAATAAGCAAATAAACTTGAATGAATAAACATAAGTAATTGTGAATTATGTTCATAAAAAAAGTATCACACAGAGAGAAATTTACACTCTTAGCATAACAATAGGGTGCTAAATGCCTCCCTCCTTTTCAATTCAAAATGGATTATAAAAAGTTATGCTAATAGGAACAACACTAAAAAGGTAACATTGACTTGGAATAAATGTATTATTATGTTCTTCCATTTAAATATTTTGAGTCAGACATATGCATTTTAGAAAGATGAACTTAAAACCCAAGTAATTATGTTTGCTACTAATTAATGAAATGCACTCCTTGTCTCCATGGAGATGTTATTGCTTTGCCAGGAATGTTCCAAAGCATTACAATTATGTATCTTGCTATATATTTTTACTGCTGGGGGAAACATGCATTCTTACTATGAGTCACCAGCCTGTCTCAATGGAGATGGTTGAATGCCTTACAGTGGAACATTTTTAAACTAAGCTATGAAACTTCCATGGGCACAAGCAGGTGGCCGACCCCGCTAGAAAATCTACATACTGCAAATTTCAAGCCAATATTTCATTTTTTGGAGTGCAAAGTTTAACATAAAAAACAACTACAATTCCGACAGTGTTAGACCTGTCCCTGAGGTTTGTACTTCTGAACAGGCTCTGAACCTGCGAAGTGACACTGACTTTACCTGAGGAGACATTTCTGAGGACTGCACATTGCTGTGTTGATGCTCATCTGATCTGACTCACGCCTCTAGTGGTTTTAAGAGAAAAAGTGTAAGACTATCTCCACTTTACCACTTGTCCCAGTATAGCACCAGGAAAGCCTGTGCTGGGACCTCTGTGGTTGGACTGAACAATTTTGAAAGTGTAATTAACATTTCTGACCAACGTAATTGAGTTTGCTAAATATTTTCTTTCATCAACCTTCACCTCACAGTAGAATAAATATTTTAGAGAGAGCAGGAATATTAAAAAAAAAAAAAAAAAAAAAAAAAGAAAGAATCAGTGGTACTTAGGCTTGGTTTTCAGGGTCCTCTGCTAGTTTCAGACTTTAATTTATTTTGTTAGATCAATTTCATACATATCTCCTTTACATCCAGTTTAGAAAAGATTCAGTATTGGTTTAAGCCTATTTTTGTCATGTTTTAAATACATGTTTAGCGTCAAATTTGTCCTGGTGGTACTTGGGAAGCCCAATATTTAATAATGTGGTACTTTGAGAGCCACTGGTCAATACAGTTTGCTGTAAGACGTCAGAAAGACTCAAAGGAGACATGCATTTGTTGTATATGACATTATATATTTATCTAGAAAATAGTCACCTTAGCGGTTTACATGCAACCATTCAAATTTCGATTTTGATTCAACTGATCTTGCAGGCCTGCTTTGTGGTTCCACTAAATCCGGTTTACTTTCTGTACAGTGCATGACTAGATTAAGGTCGGGCTGCTGCTGGCTGCTGTTCTTTTTTACAATATGGAGCTTGTCGCTTAGTGAAATAAAATGCTGATTATCCCGTGTAGTGTGGTCCTTCAAATAAATCTCCTCTGTTGGATTTACCAGGTACGTGCACTTACTCTTGAAAGGGCCCTGTCCCCAAAGCAGTGAGTCAGTTTGTGCAGTTTGGAGCTGGGAAGGTCTGGGTTGGGTGGTGCAGCCCGTGGGCAGGATAATCTTCTGTAATCCTCAGAGCGCAGATCTGACCACAGTGAATGTGAGTGGTGTTTGTGGGGGTGCAGTACTAGGGCTAAAACATAAAGCCCTTTTGTGCCAGTTGTTGAAATTAGGTGGATAGATTATTATTATATTTATCTAATGAGAGTGATTATAGTAATGGTGATCCGATGGAACAACTAAGGCCTGGTATCCACTGGTATTTTGGCAGTCTGAAATGAAAGATTACCGATCGTGAGGAAAATCATAAGCTGTTGCTAAAAAGCCTGGGTCATAGGTCTCACAGTGAGACAAATACAAAGATTAAACTTAAAATGGTTGCACGACCAAAGACAAGTTGTGATATCTGCTGTGTCTGATATTTTGGAATCGTTGTTGCAGAGTGAGCCCTCCTCTCGCTGCGTCTACAATCAATCTTTGTCAAACATGTGACCAACAGTAAACAGAAGCGCTCCTCAAACAGCAGAACCGCGCCCTTATCTCCTTATTTCTCTTTCGCTTACTAACTCTACAAACACAAAAACACCACTAACATGTAGAGCTCAGCAGGCCCATCACTATAATTACTATATCGATTTATCATTCAATTTATGAAAGCTGAAACTATCATTTTGGGGGGCCAAAATTTATCGTGGGCAGTTTTTCTTAGTAGGAGTAGGGAAATTTTTGTTATTTTGCTGTTCTGTGATTAGATTTGAGCTATAAGAGGGTTGAAAAATAATTGCATTTTGTTATGCTATTTATTTCTTGCAGTTTGTGTTTTTAACCATATTGTACATTTCGATTTTTTTTTTTTTTTCGGGAATAATTCTACTTTAAGTTTATTGTGTCAGTAGCGTAAAGTAGTTTCAATATTATCGTTTATCATCTATATTTTCTCCAGTAATATGTCATACTTTGTTATCGTGACAGAACCGCGCTCGGCTCAGCTAAACTGTACAACAACTTTACAACAGAACCTGATATTTGCTCAGAAAAACGAGTGAGTGAGTGTTGTCTTATAATTTTAGAATCTTATAAGATGCAAAATGTTGGGAACTGACCACAAGGCTTTACTCTGCCAATATGTTGGTTTGTTGCACATAGACTACCACTAATTTGTATTTATTAATTAGGGCCAGCATATGGAAAGCAGCAAGCATAGCATTGATGGGAATAGTCAGTGTTGCTGTAGTTAAAATGTGCCAAGGATAAATCACAAAAAAGTATTGTGCCCGTTTCAGGTCTGAACAAAGTTTTGCCTTTGGAAGGGCATCTGGCACTAAATCTCGAGTGAATCCTTTCATAGTATAGGGGCCTGGGGCATGTAATTGGTTGTGATCATTCCAATTGAAAAATGTCAAATAAATGTTTTGTTTTTTTAATCACACACCTTACTTTGTTTTGAGTTAATGTAGTAAAAGAGCACATTTAATTGCTTGTTGCCTGGTGACATTTGCAGACATAAATTAAATTGTTCTTAAATGTAATTATGTTCACTTAAAGGACAAAACTTTGAATAATCTATACACATCTCATTATTTGTCATGCATTAAATCTAACCTTTAATTTATTGTGTTCAACAAATCATGGCACTTGGTCAAAAATAAGTGTTTTCTGTTGCTTATGATATACACCCACGATTGTAATATTATTCTAATATTACTATGTGGGTTTCATTACTCAGACTTGAATTTTTATCAGGCTTATAATTGTTTGTGGAAGGAAATAAAACTGAGTCAGAGGGAAACACGCACAGAGGCAGTTCTAAGAGCCCTCCTCTCCTGGCAAGGAGCGCATACCGGATGTGCTGACAATATAGAGCAAATGTTAAGGGCTTAATGAGAGCCAGCCCTTCACAAGGTCATCTCATTTTATTCATCATTACCAATTGTAAATGGATCTTAAAATAGAAATGTCTTATTATTCCCATAAATTATCTGTATTAAGATTATCTCCACAGTAGTCCTGTTCTATCAAATTTGAAAGCTTCATGTGGTGAAACTAAGTACTGGAGACTTGCCTATTTTCAGGGCTGGAATCGCTGTTGTGTACTGTAAACAGGATTATTGAACTAAAATACACTGAGGAGGACTGCACTGAAAGCCCAAATTAGTTCAATTGGCCGATTCTAAAAAGTTAAGTAACAATATTGATTTTCTCAAATTGACAGGCTAACGTCAATATACAATTTGGTGACAAATTGACTTTCTGCAGTCCAATCAATAACTGAAATAAAAACTCAACATGAAGAGTATATGTAAAAACAAGCACATTTTTACTGTACTACTGTACTGCATATTTATGTACTTTCCTGCCTAGCAATTATAGGCCAAGACAGGGTATTATATAGATTATAATTAATATTTGGGGTGGCTATCACAGGGTTTCTCATGATTCAATGTTTACAAGATACATGGCTTATGATGCAATAATATCACAAGGCAAATGGCAATACAAGAGATAACTGATATAGTCCCCATGGTATTCTATATTCATTCATATTTTTTGTTTTGAAAGAAACAGATGAATGCTTACTATTAATACTCTGTTAAACCACTACCTGCACATTCTGTTTATGAAGTGCACAGAACTGACTAATCAAAATAGTGAATATGTCAACTGCATGCCATAAATACTTGTACTTTCTATAAATAAAAAATGCCCAGCGTGATATAGTGATAGCATCTAGTGACACTTGATCCTGTATCACGTCGTGTTGATGTATACATTTTTTTGGCATATCCCTAATTAATATGGCAATTAAAGTAATACATTTCCCCCAAGAGGAAAATGATATGTGTGAGATTTGTAGATGTTTATATTACTATAGTCGATAACAGATGATAGATGTGTAGCCTTTGCCCATCCTCCCTTCACCGCATTCTCAAGTGCATCCTACTGTAAACATCACCATGAAGCTGATTCAGGCCTGAGCGAGTTTCTCTGTTTTCTTCTGATCGCCTGAGAAGAAGAGAGGGCAAGATGAGGCAAGCGTATAGGGCAGGGAGGCTGTGGACATGCCTGTGGAGATGTGTCATTCACGGCCATGTTGACCCTGGGAGCACAGCCCCAACTCGAGCACAATCCAATTTATCATATGACAGATGGAAACTATCAAGAAGGAATAGAGAATTAAAGACAAGCAATTACCAGTAATTCATGTTGTTAAGGGGCAAAAAAAAAAGTTCAAATAAGTGTACACAAATCTTCAACTGAACAGATACAATACCATATAAGAAAGTATCAGAATTTTGGAGTACTGCCAGATCTAAACAAGGCCTATAAAAGAACAAAAATACCAGGACTGAACTAGGGCCAAACTAGGAATTAAACCCGAAAATATATCACATGTTTATTTTCACAATTTTATGCAACCCAAGTGTTAAAGTATGTTACCTGAAATTTTTGCCTTATAAGTATTTTTTGTCTGCACAAGAGACAGTTAGGAACCAGAACATAAGATAACATTTTTGTCCCACAATTATTGAAACATTGATAATATTGTAACTGTTGTTTCAAAGACATGCAACACTAGACTATAGAGTATATTCTTTATAATATAAAATCTCCAATCTGCAAATTTATTTGTAAACTTCCAAAAAAGGGTATAAAGCTATATTCCTACTTCACATTTATCGCATACTTAAAACTCAACATTTAAATACATATTTTATAATATAATAATGAGATTCAATTTTGTTTATATCACCCACCCCTAGTAGAACCAACAAAATACAAGATACAAAAGAATAAACATGCCAAAAACATGCAAAAAGAATCAAACTATTTCAAGATAAACAAGGAGAAGCACACATGCATAAACACATAAATGATCAGGAGGCCTTGGAGATGAGACTGAGAGTCTTGAGACGATTCAGTTAAGCTGCAGTGCCCCAGAGATTTATGGCCAGTCTATAAAAACACCACAGTTTCCCAATCTTCTATTCCCAAGAGGCCTGCCTGGTCTCCCTCTGAGCTGCCTCCTCTCGTGTAGCAATCAGGCAGGTGTTAAATGCTCTGGTGATGTGCTGCTCATGTTGGTGCTGGCGACGAAGTGGAGACAGGAAAGGGGGGAGGGGACGAGGGGGGGGCTTGCTTGTGCTGTGTGTCTTATGTGTGTGTTATGGGGGGGCGAGGAGGGGGGTTGAAATTGCATGTGGAAATAAGCATCTGTGCTCGCCTGGCAGAGGAGGAAGCGGGGGCAGGAAATAACTGTCATTCTCCACTGAGGCTCAGCGTAAAGAGAGGGCAGCTTAATCATTAACTTAGTGAAGGGGAGAGAACGGACCACTATAGGTTTTCCTTTTCAAGTCCTTTAAGTCTTACAAAGCCAGTTCCTCTGGTTGACTTATTTTAAGATCATAAAACCCAAAACATCAGATAGAGGTTTGTCTTGAAAATATCTAGTTTATATCAGTGCATATCTAGAATTACATCAGTCCTATAAAACAGATACACTTATTAAATTTGAGAGTGGTATGGTAATTTGAAAAGTAATGTGAAAACTGTATTATATAACTACATGCCATAATACACAAGCTGCTTCAGGTGGTACACAGATTCAGTTTGAAGATCTTTTCATTTAGATCAATTAAATACACATTTTTGTCCCCATATTATCCCAGTTCTAAACTCCTTGTTTAGAACTGGGATAATATGTAGTCTCACTTTTAAACCTGAGTTAGCCCTAGCCTAGACCTCTTTTAGATCTAGAGGTACTCAAAAGGCCATATTTTACTAAATGACACTTGTGTGTGAAGTTTCAGAACCACTGAATAGGTGAAGGTAATATTATTGCAGCTTACAGAACAGTTTTTGCATCAAACCTACAACTACTGTAAGAGCAAAGACCATTTAGTATATTAGGACTTGTAGTAAACATAAATTCATAAACCTATTTGCGATGATGAGGCACTTGAGCACAGTTTTAGTGACAGATGTCCCCCAAAACACAGCTGGGAGGCTGCAGGCAATGCCAGTGGCTACTAGACTCCAAAAAAACTGTAGTATTTCTCAAACTTCACTGTACTGAATGCCTAATTTCACCAATTAGGGGAGTAATTTTTTCATAGGACAAATGGTAAAATTGTTTTACGTAACTACTGCCACTTAAATTTGGCCATCTATCTACTACTACCACACCTACCACCTAACTACTACTACTACCACTACAATGCAGCCAATGCCAATAGCTACTAAGCATTTTAGATTAAAAATATATATATATTCAAAAAGCATTTTAAAACTTCACTGTTCTTACTTTCTAATTTCCTAGGTTTTGAGATTAGAGGAGCCATTTTGCTCAAAGGGGAAAAATTGTGCCTTTTAGAGGAATAAAGATAAAGTTTGTCACACTCTTTATGATATGAGGGTCCCCTGGTTACATCATCAGTGGACCTGTCCCTAAGTGAACATTTGCCCTCTCAGAATGATTGATTACAGGCGGCAGATTCTCTTGGGTGTGAAGCAGAGGAGAGCTGACATGAGCCGGACTTTTGGGAAAACTGCTGAAGTGGCATCCGGAGCAGGAGGAGATGAGGGGAGGGGGGGATTTCCCTGGTGCTGACTGGTAATGAATAATCAATGGCCTTAGCGGGTCAATAGAAGAACTGAATGTAAATCTCTCCAACACTCTGGAATAGACTTATAGGTTTAATTAAACTAATCACTGCACTGACGAGAAGCGCCCAAGCTCTTTGAAGCCTGCCGTATTAATGACACCAAATCAGCTGCCTCGTTTTGTGCAAAGAGAAGAGAAAATTAAGATGCAAAACTGTCCCCCAGCTCCACTCCACACACAGTAAGAAAGATGAATCAAAGCTAATTTAATAACCAAAGTAAACTCTGAAGTCATAACAATCAAGCATTGTATTACACGGCTGCTACGTTTAATAAACAACATTAATCTCTCCATCTTTTAATCAATAAAAATTATATTTTGACACTTTGCACTATCCATCCATCCATTTTCTTCCGCTTAGCCTGTGCCGGGTTGCGGGAGCAGCAGTCTAAGCAGGGACTTCCAGACTTCCCTCACCCCAGACACGTCCTCCAGCTCCTCCAGTGGGACCCCAAGGCGTTCCCAGACCAGCTAAGAGAAATAGTCCCTCCAGCGTGTCTTGGGTCTTCCCCGAGGCCTCCTCCCGGTGGGACATGCCCGGAACACCTCCCGAGGGAGGCGTCCAGGAGGCATCCTGAGCAGATGCCCAAGCCACTTCAGCTGGCTCCTCTTGACGTGAAGGAGCAGCGGCTCTACTCCGAGCTCCTCCCATGTGACTGAGCTCTTCACCCTATCTCTAAGGGTGCGCCCAGCCACCCTGCAGAGGAAGCCCATTTCGGCCGCTTGTATCCACGATCTTGTCCTTTCGGTCATTACCCAGAGCTCATGACCATAGGTGAGGGTAGGAACGTAGATTGACTAGTAAATCGAGAGCTTTGCCTTTCGACTCAGCTCCTTCTTCACCACGACGGTCCGATACAGCAACCGCATCACTGCGGACGCTGCACCGAACCATGGCCTCGGATTTGGAGGAGCTGATTCTCATCCCAGCGCCTTCGCACTTGGCTGCAAACTGCCCTAGTGCCTGCTGCAGGTCCTGGCTCGAAGAAGCCATCAGGACAACATCATCCGCAAACAGCAGAGATGAGATCCTGTGGTTCCCAAACCAGACCCCGTCCGGCCCCTGACTGCGCCTAGAAATTCTGTCCATAAATATAATGAACAGAACCAGTGACAAAGGGCAGCCCTGGCGGAGTCCAACATGCGCCGGGAACAAGTCTGACTTACTGCCGGCAATGCGAATACAGCTCCTGCTCCGGTCATACAGGGACCGGACAGCCCTTAGCATTTTGACACTTTGCACTAGTTATTCTAAATCACATTACTGCCATTACCAACTGCACAGATAATGTTTTTAAAGTTCCTTCTCTGATCTCGTCCAGTCCACACGCCTCTGCTGGCAACAGTTATATTTTCTATGACTATAAATCCTGACTAATGTACTGTTTTTCACATATATATTTAAATACACATACGATGGAATTACAAAATATGTGTCCAAAATCACTTAATTAATACTGATAAATAGGGGTGGATGATATTGACAAAAACTAATTACCAGATTTTTTTTAGTATCCCGATAACAATGTTCAGATGATACTAAGTCAATCCAACAGAAATATGCTCAAATGTTTTAGTTGAGGTTTTAGTATCTGACAGCTGTGAAATGACTTTAAAATTAGCCACAAACAAATATAAGAAATATCAAATTACACCTTTGAAGTTTATGAGTCTTTTCAACTTTGTTTTCCATTGTCATTTCTAATCAGCTCTTTTTACTAATTTTTGTTTAAACTATCGATGGTACACATGATACTCACGCATATTGTCAGATTAAATTTCTTTCCTTTGATACAGAACACACACTTCTTCAAAACTTCAATATGAATACAAAGATGTGAATCTGGTCACTGGTGAAAGTCCCTGTTTTCAGATGGGTGTGATTGACAGGTGGATTAGTCAATCGGGGACACACATGGACCGTACAAAAAAAATAAAGGTAAAAAATATCATGGGGGCTGCAAAATTGCAGACTTCTGCAGAATCAATGAGAGAAGCACTAAACTCTTTTAGTCTAAGGTTAGATAAATTTGATATCATTTGTAAATCGTAGGAGACCAATGAGCTCATTTGTTTCAAATGTGTGACTGAAAAAGACAAATCTGATTCCACAATCATGTTTGCCTAGGCTTGAAACACAACAGAGGACGTAGGGACCATACTGGTATAAATCTGTAAAAAAAAATTTAAAAAAATACAGAGATATCAATAACAATAACATTATTTCCATAATCTACCCATCTTTACTGATAAGTACAATAACATACATGGGATACAGACTAAACACATTTTATCTTACACATGTACATGCCATAAACAAAACTCCTCACGTTTTACAAGCAGCCGACCACATGCCTCAGATGTATTTAACATATCAATTACCATATGTTTCACTAAACCGGTCTACAATGGGGAGTGGTGTTATATGGCAGAAAACAGCATCCTCCGGTCGGCAGAGACAGTTTGTTATCTACTGTAAGGAGCAATCAGTGAGCCAGCACAAATCCCCCTCTCCCTTGAAACCACTGATCATCATGTCATTGTCCACAGCAATGCACTCCAGGGATCCAGCTCTCATCGAACACACAAAACCTACCCACCATCCAAAATACAATGTGTGTGCATGCCTATTAGTAAGCTTTGAAGTTAATGTTGTGTGTGTCTCTGTGAGTCACATTGAGATTTTTCACCAGCTATTATTAAGCTGGGACTTGCTGTTTAATAAGAGATGCAGTAATTGTCTGTTCATCACTTCTCTGGAGATTACAAAGGCAACTGTCAGGTGAATAAAATATCCTTACCATGTTTGAAGCGCGGTGTGTCTTTGACAAGCGCAAATGAGCTGAACAGGGAGGGTTTTTCATGTGACTGTAAACTCACCACTGTGTGTCCCTGGAGGATCATAAACAAATGGAAATTAAAAAAGAGAAGACTGGGGATTAAAGGTAGAAAATGGTGCATGAAGGAGCTACTGTCTACTAAAACTCCTACTCCTGCTGCTATTACTAAGTACTTACTAGTTAGCATCAGGACTACTACAACAACTATTTCTATAACTACTACTACTCAAGTATACTTTTAATACGATTTTTACTGCAACTTTAGTTGTTACTCAATGACTCAATGTTACTCAATGACAACAGGTCAAAAATACTTAAACATATCATTCAACTATCTTATCTTAATCTGTGTTTCAGTGTTTGTCCTTTGCCACTTGAAGCAACCTTTTCAATTTATCCAAACCTGAGTTCAACTTGTTGACTTTAAACTTTTTATATTGTATACCTAAAAGATTTAGGGTCACTCTAATGGTAAGAAATTGTAGTACAATAAGTAATGACTCATCTGTATCATTGTGCAGTTTATTTAATGTCTGTGTAATCCCTCAGTCATCCAAGTCTGATCCTTTGTAAAAGCCAAAATTAAATCTGTCAACTGGACAAAACGTTGTAGCAGTGAAGACGTGTCACTGTTCATCCAAATCGCTTCTTCAGTTCTGGTCAAATTGCCTAGTGGACAATGCATTATATCTATTTGAAGGAAGGAGCTAACTACACTGAAACTGTAAGCAGCTATTGTTAACAGTTTCAGCCTTAAACCTTTAATGGCCCTGCCGGCTTGCTCTATTGTTGTCTTTGTTTGATTTGGGTCTGAGGATGGAGATTATGTTTAAGGCCCCCATTCCTGTTCAAGGAAGATTGTCTTTCCTAACAAAAATTGCTTCTTTAACTCCCCTCCCAAACCAACCACCTTAGCCATTTTATATTAGTCTGTCTAGATCTTCCAAGCTCAAAATGCTCTGTTCCACATTGTGACTTCATGTGACCTTTTACCTTTTGTTTAGTAGAGACTGGCAATTCCAGGGTGGAAATTATCCAAATAATTCTAGTGAAGGTGTGTGGAATTTAAAAACACAGTGGAGCATTTCCTGTATTACTACCTGACATCACAATGTGAAACAGTGTTTTCCGTTTGAGAAAAGAACTCAGCCTAAATATGTCGGGTCTGTGTGTTAAACATGTGTGAAACAAAATGATGAGGAAATAACGTTATAAATTAGATCAGAAAATAGCATAATATAGGCCCTTTAAAAATGTTTATTGATAGGCCTACTTGGGGATCTAATTCTAGATCTTGAGTTAAGTTAATTATCAGTAGTACCAAGCTAGATAAGAAGCCCAGTTCATGTTTAATGTTAACACAAAAAGTTGTTTCCATATCTGTCTCTCAATTTAATTAGCTATGCAGTAGACATGTTTACTCTAAATATGAAATTAATTAAAACACAGCCCTCCACAGTATATTTTTGACGTAATGTATTGCCTTTTAAAGTAAGACTACCTTCACCATGCGTCCCCTGTGGATTATAAACAAACGAGGACTGGGGAAGACAGAGAGAGAGAGTGAAGAAGAGACACAGCTTGACAAGACATCTCATCTTTACTGCGCAGTTGAAGCCAGGCGTAATGCCAGGCTCCACTCAGCTCCTTGTTTCCACTTACAGAAAAAGGCTAGAAAAAATACCCTGTCTGTAGCTTCCTCATTTGGTATGTGCAAGGCATATATTGAAATTGCAAGTGTGTGAATATCTTATATGCTCAATTGTGGCCGCTGTCAACAGCCTCAAATAAGCACGTACAAATGCAGGTACCTCTGCACTCACACACAGTAATGACCAATCTGTATACCAAACAATGATAAAAGGTTATACCCGCCAGTCTAAACAAAAAAAGTTTTCCACTGAGACGAGTGCAAATTAAAAATGGTGTAATACAGGTTCAGGGGTGTGCCATGCTGCAAAAAGGGCATATGAGGTCTACAAATGAGCCTATAAATGAGAATGTAAGAAGTTTTTTTAAAAGAGCAGTCATCCTTATCTTCTCTTATAGTAAACTGCAGAAGAGATGTAGCTAACCGTACAAAGGAAACCACAAGCCTTACCACAAGTCACACAAAGTTAAGGAAGTAATCAGTACTTAAGTAAGAATGCTGTTTCTTTAAAGTGAAATCACTCAAGTGGAAATAAAAGCATTCTCTACTTGTATTTAACTACTACTACTTTTACTACTACGATGCAACTACTTACCCTACCACTACTATCACTATCTAACTACTACTACTACTACCTACTACTAAAGCATATTATTCCACTACTACTTAACTAATACTACTATGACGCCACTACTAACACTACTTACTAACAATCACAACTACAGCTAACTCCACTAGAACTAATACTACTACTATTATCTAACTACTGCTACTACTACTATGACTACTAGACCATTTGCATCTCCTGAATATATCCTCTTCAAGCCAGCTGTACCATTTTAAATCCAATTTCATAGCTTCTAAGGTTAATGAGGTACTTAGAACACACGCAGTCGATACTTTCCTCTTTAAAGGGAGCCATTAACTCAGTGCAGCACAGTTTTCCAGACACGATATTTACACAGTAGTAAAACATTTATGCATTTTGATCCAGAGCCATGGGTTTCTAAGACGCACCGGCAGTGGCCTTTTGTTTTGACCATCGCCTGTAGCAACAGTGAATTAGTTGTGGTCAAATTCACACACATAAAATAGTTAGATTTATTTCAGACTGTTGGGGTAGCTTTGAGCCGGTCAGAAGTGGGTTCATACATTTACTAATAATGGTGGTAGTGGGATATAGCACCATGTATACATCAGGAATTATTACTGTGATCTTGGGCTGTGCAATTAATTTAATTTTAATGAAGACTGAGATTCAATTAGCTCTAATTATCAGTACTATGCTTGGGTCTTTTTAACTGAGAGATAAATAGCCTAAGTTCTATCATCAAAAAAAAAAAAAAAAAAAAAACATGTTGTTTGGAGGACTTCAGAGGAAGAAATATAACTATACTATACTGACTATAACTGGTAAAAGTCTACATTGTTTATGTTCAGGAAATTAATATTGAAAAACATTGTATGTGTTTTTTAATAAAACAAAAAACAATTGAATAAACACATTCTATTAATGTGAGGGGGACATTTTTATTATTTTTGTCATACTGTCTATTTTTGTCATACTTATTTTCTCTGATTAAAAAGAGGAATTGGTGACAGGGACCCTCTACTTTTGAATGTTAACTGTTTCTAGTTTTGAAAATCATGCCCAGAAAATGTACTAAAAGTTAGAAAAGTTTTTATTCTTACTTGAGCAAGATAACCTCGAGGCACATATTACCTCCCCACCTCAGGTCACATGAGACAAAGAAAGTGGTGATAGTTGTCGAGTGTCAAAACACAAAATATTTTGGTCACTGCTCTTTGGCTGTACGTATAAACATTTACACAGGGCTTCAGTCAACCGAACCCAGACTTTTCTTCCCCTTTTGAGATCATGTAGTCTTCAAATCCTCATTACATGGCGCTGTGTGCAGTGCCTGTGGTCTATTACCCTACACATCGACCTTCCTGTTGCGCCAAAAGGAACTGCGAGCTGCGAGATAAGAATAGAGCGAGCATTATACAAGTACAGCAGAGGAGAAAACAGCTACACAAAGACCAAAAAACACACTAATTGGGAGAAGGAAGAAAGTTAATTTGAAGCAGCTTTTGCTAATTGACTGTCCCAAGAGAAGGAGCCCGGAGCAAGACAAGGCCAGTAGTCCAAATTTGGACAGAATGGATCTGAATATTACACTGGGATTGCGAAGAGAGAGCAGACATGTTGGAATATCAAAAGAGGCCTCCAAATAGACCAAACAAACTGCACCGGCGAGGATTAAGAAAAAACCCTGTACAAATCCAGGGAACAACATGTGTGAGGAGAGAGGTGCCGGAGGAGGAGGGGAAGCGAAGTCCCGGGGATCACAGAGAAGGGTAATGCATGCCGATGTGCTTTGACTGAGAGGAGGACTAAAGAGGAGAGGTGCAAGCCCTGCTATTAGAGCCAGCATTCAGATTGAGGACAGTTTTGCAGGTGCTGTGCCTCCTTGTGCTTCTGCCTGACTGGAGTGCTAAAAAGTCCACAAGGGGGGCTGCGTGGGAGGAAGAAGCCAGGATTCAGACACTAAGTGGAGACCGACCGGAGATATGAGTCACAGGGTGGTAAGGCGGCAGATGAGTTTGTGGGACCCTTCTGAGGGACCCCCACCCGCAGCCGCACCTGTACCCCCCCTCACCTTCCCCCTGTCCCCACCAGGAAACCACACACACGGGGGCTCCATTCTCTTCAGACGGCTTAGACTCAATCGAAGCATTCAAGATCTCAAACACTATTCACACTGGCTTACAAGGTACAACAATAACACTTTTTTGGCTTTCTCCTATAACGTGACAAAATAATAAGACAGAGTTCATTTATCCAGGCTTTGGGTTAGCAATAGGAGGACATCAGGTTCTAACCCATTGTGGCCATATTCTTTAAGACTCTACTCATTACAAACTCATTTAAATATCAATTCTAGGGTATTAAACATAAATTGTGAGTTGGTAACTTTGAGGGTGCACTATGTAACTTTTTGATAGTCTGCTTCCAGCTTGTCTTCATGATTATCGTAATGATTTGCCATGAATGTTCCATAATATGGCATTAAACTTATTTTGCATTTATTTCACCGCAGCTGCTTTTATTTATGAAAATTGGGGCTTGCCTTTCCACAGATCTTATCTGTAACTTCGCCTGATAGCGTCATCTGTTTGTCTCCATGCAAACAGCTAAGTTAAATGCCAAACTGTGGAACATCTGAGGGAATTCAAGAACATCTACATGGAGAAATCCAATGGCAATATGTAAAATGGACAAAATACTTATCTCATTGCAAATTCAACAACTATATTTTAGTAGACCACTAAACCCTACCTATTCTCCAAATTCAAGAATCAAGAGGTTCATTATATTTGACGAGAGAGAGAGACATACATGTTAAAAGGGAAAGTGGGGAAAACTGTGCGTGCTTAACATTTAGTGGGTTACTTTAAAATTGCGTTTAGGTTAGTTTGAATTAAATTTCTTTGTTGTAATATTCCAAGCACATCTTATATACATAGTCTCTGATGGATTAGATGTTACTGAGCACGCCGAAGACTCATAATTCCTCTCAGAACTTGTTGAGAAAAAAAAAGTGAAAATGTGGATTAGCGTATGCAGCTCGGAGAGGGTCCCCTGGAGAAGAGTTTTGATGTGTTTTTCATTAGTGGGGAAACATTTTTAACGATAATTTGATTTGTAGTCACATTCACCAAGCCCTGTGGGTAGGAGAAGTCACTTTTAATTGGCCAATTTAGAGGGAAATTCTAAAAATATCACCGTGTGTGCTCAATTTGGAAGATTAACAGACGGCAGCGCCAAACTGAATTGATCCAAAAAAGTAATTCAACATGTACTCAAAGTGACATAAGTCGCAATGTGTCCTTATCTGCCCTTGACATATGACCTAAAATAAACCCTGAGTGAGTGTAAAGTTTTCAGTCAAAAGCTATCTAAAATAAAACATTCCCTGGCACTATAAAGCTATTATTTTGGGATCCAAGTTATCAAACAACTACAAGCTTGTTAAATCAATAAAAGACCTAGATGTCTGATTTAATCTTCTTTCATCTCGGAGAAGTTTGTGTATCTCTTGAAGGGGCCGCTGTCTGCCTGCTGAACAACATTCATGACTGCTGGTGCTGCTGAAAAAAGATATGGTGTAAACTGATAAGTCCTGTACCCATTGGCTAAGCTGTTCTGACGATCGATCTGGAGTCTTTTAGTATTCACTTTTGGGATTTAATGTTGATCAGCAATGCGCTCAGTGAAAATGGTGCTCGGTTTCATAGAAAGATATACACAACGTGACTATCCAATGTCTATAAAAACTGCCTCTGGTTACTTTTGATGATAATAAAACTGTTTGCTTGCACTGATTAATTTTTACCTTCAAGTGGAATGTAGATCAAATCCAAATTAAAATCTCAGTGACTCAAGTGTAGTTAAAGATTTGGCCCTGAGAGGAGCTTGGTTGATGTGGCTTCTTTTGTTCAGTTTAACACAACTTGCTCTAAAATATGATTTGTCAGTAAAGAGGAATTCTCAGGATAACCCGGTGGCAGTTTGCCAGCGCCCCAGTACTGCAGAGTCACAGCTGCAGAAATATGTGCTCCAAAACCTGTCACATCTCACTTTGTTCAACATTACTCTTACTCTGTGCTTCTATACCAATTCTGATACTATAGCTTTAAGTATCTGCCGATCAACCTATACCATTTATTTCCTTTACACAAAAATAAAGACAAAACTGATCCAAATGTGTTATGTAACTGTTATATAGCTCTCAATTTAACAGAACAGCTTTATATAAATAAAAAAACAACAACTTGTCAACTACAAGTGGTAAAGTCTTACATCAATTTATGTGTAGGTACATTTGGTCAGACACAACTTGTGTCTGACCAAATGTACTACAATTTGACTACAATTTGAATTGTAACACGTAGAATAGCCAAAAGAAAAGTTATCTGTGTAAACCCTCAGTTGTCCAGGTCTGATCCATAGCAAAAGACGAAGTTCAAATCTGTCAACTGGACAAATCCTTCCTTAAACAGGAATGGGGGCCTGAGACATAATCTCTCCCCCATCTACAACTCCATCCCCAGACCCAGAACAATGAGAACAATTGCAATTAATATTATAACTGTGATGGTTCCAACAACAAAACTGTAGGTCTAAATGTTGTCGTATCCCATTTATAGAGACTATGGTGGCCACCCATTGTTAAGATAAACAAAAGAAATTGTAACACAAATTATACATTATGCTTGTGGTAATTTCATAAACATAAGTAACCTTATTTAATGCGTAATGCCATCTGACCATACACGATATTTACACATTAATTGTATTCAATAAAATTATTGAAATACGGATTGCTTCTGTCACCATAGTCTTAGTATAAACCTGGGGAATACACTGAAATGTATGTGATATTGTAATTAAAATCTCACCTTTCCCTACCTTTCCTTCCTTAGCTTTGACTCAGAAAATGGCCCGTCTCCGGGCCGCAGTCCCATGGATTCGCAGGCGAGTCCGGGGCTGGTGCTGCACCCCTCGTTCCCCCAGAGCCAGCGCAGGGAGTCCTTCCTTTACCGCTCGGACTCGGACTATGACACCTCACCCAAAACTATGTCCCGAAATTCCTCTGTCAACAGTGAAGGGTAAGCATAAGCATCAATATTCAGAAGAAGGGATGGACAATACTGACAGAAATAAATATGTTGATATTTTACTCTCTGTAAAACAATAATGTTTTTATTATTACAATAATATAAATTAAAAGAATAAAACATAGATCATAATAATTAAAAGAATAAAGATCATACTATATATATATATACACATATATACATATATATATATATATATATATATATATATATATATATATATATATATATATATATATATATATATATATATATATATATATATATATATATATATATATATATATATATTTTTTATTATTAATTAATTATTTATATATTTTTTTAATCATTCAATATGTATGTATAAACATTTTCACAGCATTCCCAACACGTAGCACCCTCAGTCATCCTCTCCTTCCACACCTTCAGTATAAGAGCATTTGGTTCTTTACACATTTTTAATATAAGCCAAGCACATGTGACCTCTTCAGTACTTATGACTTTGAAAGCGGGTTTGCTCAGGTATGGCACTTCCCTTTTTATCCCTCAGCTGGCATTTTTTGCATATTTTTGACTTTTTTTTTTTTTTAATTGTAAAAAATACTACAAATTTGTAGTATCATGTCAAATTTGACATGATCTCATAGGCAAAATACTACCCAGTTCTATTCAGCATCATCTACAAGAGAACATCTCAACAACAACACTCCCAATTCACAGACTTTCACAATAACTGCATATTATCCCAATCAACACAGCGATAGGCGTGATTGTAATTATGCAAACACTATGCAAATGAAATCATGATGAGTCTACTTAACGCTAACAGTTGTGCTCTGCTTCCTGGTTCATCTTTCATTAAGATGCAACCTACTAAATCCTCCCATTAGAAACTAACACGCCCATTTCCCCTATTTAGATCAACATAAGAATTTGTAAACATGAAACCTACAAATACATGCATGAACATGAACAAGAAAACGGAATAACATGCAATGAAATTCATGCAGTATGCTCTTGTGTCTTGCAGGCATGCTGAAGACTTGATTGTCACTCCATTTGCTCAGGTATGGGAGACATGTATGGCTGGTTAAATTGCTCTTAATGACTAGAAACAGTGGTTAATGAGTGCAGTGAACTTGTCCCCATCTTGCTTTCTACCTCTCTCTCTTTCCTCACTCTCTTTTTTCTTCCTTTCCTCCTACACTGTCCATCCATCTCCCAGGTGTTGGCCAGCCTACGAACTGTAAGAAGCAACTTCACCATCCTCGCCAATGTCACAACACCCACTAACAAGTCAGTATCATGCTATCAAGTAACCCTTACCCTTTCATAGTTTTAGAGCAATATGTTATGTGTATGGGAATCCAACTATGCATTTCTATTCTCAGTCTCAGTTACCTCTGTACCCCAAGGGAAAATGCTATTGCCATCCCGATTAACCAGCTTATGATTACCACTCAGCACTGGAGCAAAATACAATCTGGCGCCCCTCCAACTTGCGGATATATTTCTCTAACTCTCTCTGCCTGTGTGCACGACAAGGGAGACGGTCAATAAGACTAAAATTATTCTGCTTTGTAATGCAGTAGACAGAAGGAGCTCCACTTGGCAGCATTTTAGCCCAACGTCAATATGATATATAAAAAGCAATGCGCCATGGAATTATCAAGCATCTATAATTATGCTGTTGTGCTCTGGAAATGCCGCCCTCTCTACAATTATCAAACCACACGGGTAATTTTAAAAGAGAGCTGCGTTGTCTGGGACTATTTTTGGATATTTAAATATTTACACCGAAAAATTAACTGTGAAATATGCACACATCTCTGAGTTAATTTATATTAATAGACTTCATTTGGCTCTTCTGGAGTATGTAATATTTAAAGTACAGTACATTTTGTGGTGAGCTCACACTTTTGTACAACCTAAAAAGTGCTGAGTATATGATACAGCTCAACACTGAGAGCATCAAAGAACGCATTGATTGATGCATTTTCTGATGCACTGCTGTGTTTGTCCACAGGAGGTCACCAGTGACAAGCCAGCCCACAGTTCCCCAAGCTACACTCTCTGGTATGTTGTCAATTAATTAACACCTTATTCCACTACAGTCCTCTCAAAATAATTTAAGTGTAAAGGGAAATCGCAGCTTTCCAAATGTATCACGATTAATTAAATAGAGTGCTGAGTATCAAAAAATACAGGATTAGTCAATTTAGTGATAAGACATCTCAAGAAGATGGTACTTTAACACATTGATGTATACAGAATAATTTATAGAGATGCACATTAGCTTAATAATAAATGCATTGCTATTTTGTAGTATTTCTGTATATTTTAGTTACAAGATAACACACTGCTTATACACATCAAATATGGGATAAAAATATATGATATTAGTTTTATGTTTTGCCTAAATGACATCCAGTCAGTAACAGGAATAATAATAACTAATTACTTACATTTCCATCAAAATAATACTAGGAGTTATAGTTGTTGTTAATTACTGTATTTTAATGTTCATTAACTATAACTACTATCTTAAAATGTAGTGGTCAAATTAGTCTTTTCACTGTCATGTTCAAATGTGTATATTTTATAACTTTATATGTTTCTTCACTTACTGACTTGTTATCAGACTCTATATTCAGTGTATTTTTTGTCCCTCCTAAGTCTCAAACTCTGAGTATCCCCTAACATAACTAAATGTGTACACTACATTACAGTGTTAATTATAACTATTATATTTTGATGCTTTAATTATGTTGATCTCCAAAACTTTAGTAAGTTTCTTCAAATGTATTAGAACAACATTTTTATTCAGATTCAATATTATTTCAGTTTAAAAAATCTGAAATCACTCCAAGTGCTCCCTGGTACCCTCCCTTGTTGGGAAACACTTCCCAGTATGACTGGTAATAGTGAGTGACTTGATATTGTGTCCTTCACCAGAGGAGACGTACCAGCAGATGGCGCGGGAGACTCTGGAGGAGCTGGACTGGTGTCTGGACCAGCTGGAGACCATTCAGACCCACCGCTCCGTCAGCGAGATGGCCTCCAACAAGGTGCCCACCTGTCCAACACACACATTATTACATTCACAGTGGGCTTATGTTTATTATTAAATAAAACATGCAACAAAATCCCCATGACAATGGGAGAGACAGGACAGACATCCGTGATATATAGTTTTATCACACCATTCACATTTGTCATAATTTATTTTGGTGTTTAGTCTGTTGTAAGTATCTGAATCTTTGAAAGCTTTTATCCTCAGTGAGAGGGACCACCTTTCGGAAATATTTTTTTAGTTTTTGGATGGTATGTTCTTGACTTTGTTTGTGGGTGTAGACAGACCCCTAGTGGCCAAAAGCAGACAGTGTTGTGTTGGAGACCAGGAGGATGTGGACAGGGGAGGGATGGGATCCTGATGCTGCCGTCTGCTATAACCTTGGTTGCTATCGAATAGCAGCAGGGTCTAGCCTTCCTTTTTAATCATTGGCTTTCCATTCTGACCACCAGCCATGTGGTTTAGGGAACAACCAATGAAATACAAATGTTGCTCCTTTACTAGTGATGCAGCTTAAAGCGACAGCAGCAGCTATTATTGCATGTGGTAAATACATTCATTCAACTAGGCATTTTACAGGGGTAATATCATGCAAGTCTGGGTATTTAAACTGATCATTACGTTGATCTTTTGGTTGCCATCTAATTGCTGAGGCTATAAAATGAATGTGTCGATTGAGCAGTGAAAGTCTCCTAGCGTAGATAATGTGTGAATAAGATCTGTCTTTTAGCAGCCACAAATAAGCTCCAAATCTCAGTGCCAAAATGGAGGTTGACACATGAATACTCCTCTCAAGTCTCTCACTCTACTCACACCCTTGCTTGCACATATTTTCGACAGACGTACATACTGTCTTGTTGCACATGCGCAGGAGGGACAGAGCACAGACAAACACATGCACGCGCTTGCAGCCACACTGCCTGATTAGCTTGCGAGAGCTGTCTACAGCATCCAGGGAAATGGCGCAAGAGGCAGAGCATTGGAGAAGAATCGGCAGTGTATAGCATCAGCATCACACCCCTCTGACGTTTTGGAGAGCTCTGGCATGGATTCTGTTGAAGAAGAGGATTAGGACACAGGACATGGCGCCCTGACAGAGAGTGTGAAAGCAGAGAGAGACAGAACAGAGCGGGCTGATGCACCGGTAGGACTGGGCCGGGCCTGTGGAGCTGGACCGTTGGGGGAGGGGCAGCGGAGGAACCAGAAGGAGCAGCCTATTTTCCCCCACACCTCGGGTCGAATCTCCAGCCTCTGTCCGACCACTTCAGGCTGCATCCATCTGTGTCTCTGTCATTACTCCTTGTGCTTGTGTCCTGCTCTGATGTTACTGCTGTCATATGACTTTTCTTTGCCATCTCCACTGTTCGGTCACCTAGGTTTCCTGCCATAGCAAGCTTTACATCCCAAACAGCTTCATTTTATAGATATTGTACTCTTTGTAAAGCTGCCAATGGCTTAGACCAGCGTCATTTTATTTACACTTGTCCTTCCTACTTCCTGTGCTCTTCCCTTGTGTGCCCTTCACACGGTCCCTCTCACTCTCTGTTTTCATCCATCTTCTTTCGCGTCTCTCCTCTGCGGCTCTAAGTGGATTTGGGTCAGTGTGCTCAGCAAATGGGATGAGATGTAGTCTCCAAAGTGAGCAGATCCGGGGGCTCCTGATTTGCAGATCAGGAGGGGGGGTCATTGATTTCGGACCACTGACTCAGGACTGAAGGCCAGCCTGTTTTGGGGTGCTGCATGTAGGACATCACCCCTGCCCTCACCCCCTTCCCCCCGCTCCTGTCACCCCCGCCGCTCTGGAGTGTCGCAGGTTCAGCAACTGTGGGCTCTCTCCACACACCCTGACGACGCCCTCATGTCACTGGGGTGCATGTGGTGCCCCCGCCCCGCTCCACTACAGGACCTCCTGCCTGTGCCCCCGGCCCAAAGCCAGCACAGGCATCAACATGGGAGTGGTGGAGGCCATTGACCCGGCGCCATCCCCCTGCCCTTCGCCCGTACCAGGTGGCTACAGGCTGCCCCGCTCCTCCAGCTACAGCCCGCTGCAGGGGAGGGCAGGGGCCGAGCTGGACCTTGGTGCGGCCGGAGGGGTCCTGGATGGGGGTGGGAGCGGGACCCCAGCAGAGCGCAGGACGCCTTTTGTGGACCTGTTCTGTGAGACGTGCTCCAAGCCCTGGCTCATTGGCTGGTGGGATCAGGTAGGGCTCAGAGGTGACACAAGCCAAACATGGCCTGGAGGCAGCCATCTTGGATAGAGTTTGTGGACTGTGCATGTATCTGTTATGCTTTCATAGTTTAGGGTTAAGGGGAGTTATATAGTAGATGGACCTAGTGAGAAACACAAATTGTTACTCAGCTGCATCAATATAATAAACAATTATAACTTACATTTGTAAGTAGTATTTTCAGACTTTCATAAGATTCAGTGCAAATGTAATAATATAGGAATATGAACAATGCCAGAATCCACAGTATAGTAGGTGTATCTGTTCCTTCACTGCAGGTACACCCGTGTCACATAATGCCCATTTCCATCCTCCGCACCTGCGTCCCACATCTCTCTCTCTCTCAGTGCTGCCTGAGGCTGGAGGAGGCCAAGCCTGCTGTCAGTGAAGGACAGGCCTTATTGTCTCTATGCTCAGTACAGCTTGGTTTCCTCAGGTATAATGCATGTCAAGGCTTTAGAAACACTGAGTAACTTTCTGTTGAGTCAGGTGTTTTAGCGTTTTTAGAAACTATATGTGTATTGAAATTAAACCAGTTTCTGTTGCTCTTGAATTATTACTGTATGCCATGGTATTTTTTTGGTTATTTCATTGCAGTACGTTTTGTAGTATTTTAGTTGTAGAGGGTTGAATAAGTAACATCTATCGTTAAGAATATGAACTAACTTCTTGTGTAAGCATTTGATACTTCTATTTACTTGTTGCAGTTACTGGGATTATCCGTCTTTAAGGTTAATGTGTCAGTGGCATAAAATAGTTTCAACACTATCATTTATTGTGATATTTTTTGGAGAAATATATGGCATTTCAAAATGTATTATTTTATGTATCTACGTAGCACTGCGAATAATATACTGTGAATATTCAAACAGTATGTATGCACGGGACAATCCCAGGCCACGTGTGTGCATGAGGAGTGTTATGGTCATGAGATATTGCCCTCCTGGGTGTTTGACATATGTGATCTAAACGAGTGTTTGTGGTCATGCATGTGCACCACTCTCACGTTTGCTTCATTAGTCAGTGAAAGAGTGTTGTTTGTCCTGGCTCTCGGACTGGCACCATGGAAGTGTTGGTTGGCAGCTATGACTCAGCGTTACAGCATTAGGAAAGGAGAGAGTGAGAGATAGCGGGAAAGAGGGGGAGGATTCAGGCTCAGACTGATACCAAAGTGTGCCACTGGGTTTGATTGGCTGATTTTTCAATTACTGTTAGGGGACATCTTTAATCTGTGAGCCTGGGGGTAGAGATTCCCAATAAACATGTAGAGATGTTCAAAGCAGTTATGATGAGTGGATTTGAGGGCAGTGGAGGCGAGTGTTGTTTACATTGTGCAGGAGGGAGAGCAGATTTAAAGCAATGAGATACTGGAAGAGGGCTGACCTTGGTAAAGGTCGGACACCTGTCTCAGATTGTCACCCGAGCAGCCACTGCTCGCATCGAGCTGAAGGACTGAGGAGGCAGTTACCACAGCAACCACTCTGGGTTTCCATGGAGACGGTTATGTGTGAAAGATCAGTCAGTGGGACACAGAGCGAGGACCGGCCCAAACTGTGTCTTCACATGTGACTGGCAACAATAAAAACAACAATTGCTTTAGTACACACCACAACAGTCTAAAACAGACAGAACATCCAGACACTGTGTTATGAGAGCGCCCAGATAATTGACCTAATCTCACTGGTGGTCATTCATACACTTACTTTTTCACTATTACCAGCATGGTATATAACGGCAACATAGAGCAGTGCTATACTGTTACTGCAGTCAATCAGTGATCTGGGCACTAAAAGTAACTGAGGCTTTGAACAGGATGTTCCCAGCCTTGGAAATGAGGAGGCATGATTCATGATTATATTTCTCTCACCTTTTAGTTATTACTTGAAATAATCTCTTATATAAATGTGAATGTGATATCAAATGAAAAAAAGTAAAAACAAGAAGATGTATTCATATCTAATGGAATAAATGTATTAATAATCTGGTAACCTTAAGCTTTTTTAATCACTAACTTGCTGTTGTGTGTGTGTTTGTCTCAGTTCAAAAGGATGCTGAACCGGGAGCTGTCCCATTTGTCAGAGATGAGTCGCTCAGGGAACCAGGTGTCAGAATACATCTCCACAACCTTTCTAGGTAAAGACTGTTCAGAGTAAACCAAGCAAAAATAACACCCTACCCTCCATGTTACACAAGGTCAAATGCATCCTCTGGTGTCTGACTGCGGTCTGTTGCTTGTCCACAGATAAGCAGAACGAGGTAGAGATCCCATCACCAACGCTGAGAGAAAGAGAAAAGCCCATGTGTCACATCAGTGGAGTGAAGAAGCTAACGCACAGCTCTAGCCTTTCTATCTCGGCCATGCCTCGCTTTGGTGTCAAGACCGAACACGAGGATGCTTTAGCTCGGGTAAACCTACAGAAAACTATAGGTCATTGTAGAGCTGGGTGATATGGTGATAAAAATCTAATTGATGATCTGCCGTTTTGGTCATATTGTGATTCACTATTTTTATTTAAGCTCTTAGTGAGTGACAGGAAATTTAACCAATCACAAAGAAGTGTGAACTTTTATAATGAGCAAGCTTAATTTAACTCTTAAGCGCAATAGAAAAATACGTTAACATGAATCATGATCAAATCTAAATCATGATCTGCTTTCAAGAAAATTGAGATATAATTATTTTATTTATTTATTTTTGCCATATTTTCCAGCCCTAGTCCATTGTCTGGGTATAAAAAAAACAGTATATACAAAACTATTCTTTGCATTTAACAGGAGTTGAATGACTTAAACAAGTGGGGCCTTAATATCTTTCGGGTGGCAGAGTTTTCTAATAACCGACCTCTCAGCTGTATCATGTTTGCCATATTCCAGGTAAGAAGAAGCACAACACATCTAGCCTTAAAAATGTCTTGTATTTTACCTGCTTCTTACTACTGTGAACCATTGCAGGAAAGAGATCTACTAAAGACCTTTAGGATCCCTGTGGATACATTTGTCACCTACATAATGACACTAGAAGACCACTACCATGCCAACGTGGCCTATCACAATAGCCTGCACGCGGCCGATGTCACCCAGTCCACCCATGTTCTACTGTCAACACCAGCTCTGGATGTAAATACTATTTCACAAGCAGATATATAAAGTTAACATTACAAATTGGCATGGGACGATATTGAAATTTGGTAAAAAAAATATTTATGATTAAACATAATATGACATAACTATTAAAGTTGCGGACAGTTTAAAAATGTTGTGGATATTAATAATTATAATTTTGATATTATGAATATGTTCCATATTTAAACAACTTTTATATAACTGTACTTTGGTATCAGTGAAAAATAACTATGATCTAGAAGAAAACATTATAGATAAGTAGTTGTTTTTTTTTCTGCACATTTTGGTGATATAATGGCGATTATCTTTGTTGGCGATTATCTCGATTATATAAAATGTCCCACAAGCGATTATTGTCTAACCTTTTCATCATGATAAACAATATTTTTGGTTATTGTCCCATCCCTAATTACAAATATGAAGTATTTGTGAGTGATTTTTCTTTGTTGTTCCAGGCTGTTTTCACTGATCTAGAGATACTGGCTGCATTATTTGCTGCTGCCATTCATGACGTGGACCATCCAGGAGTGTCCAACCAGTTTCTCATCAACACAAGTGAGAATATGCAACACATTTGATGACATGAAAAGCACTTTGATGTAGACATTTTGAATATTTTAAAGGCCCTATATTACACAAAATTGACTCTTGTGAGCTTTAAGCTGTCTTGTAATTACCTTAGCAAAAGCATACCTGGAGTTGTGTTTTGTTTCATTCACATGTTTCAGTAATCCTTTATTATTAGTCTGTCTACATCTCCAAAACTCAAAATACTCTATTCCACCTTGTGATGTCATGAGGCGGTAGTTTTCAAGTTAATAGCTACTGTTTATCTTTAGATCAGTAGAAATGACCAATTCCAAATTGGAATTGGAAGCTAACATGCATGACTAAAACTAAAAACTAACTAAAACTAAAAAACAACTCTGTCCACACCAGTCCATCTTTCCCACAATCAGGGAATAATTTAGCTCTAAAAAAATGCTTATTTATTTATTTCAAGAAAAATAGATATTTGAAATCATCCAAATGATTCTAGTGAAGGCGTATGGAGTTTATAAACACAGAAGAGCACTTCCTGTATAACCACATGACATCATAAAGTGGAACAGAGTGTTTTCTGTTTGAAAGAAGAACTAAATACTATGCAGGGTTTGTGTGTTAAACTTGTGTGAGTGAAACAAAACACACCTCCAAGTATGTGTTTCATGAGGAAACAACATTATAACATAAATCAGAACATAACTTATTATGGCCCCTTTAAGCTCTGTTACAATTTACTAATTACATGGTTTTCACTGGAAAATTTGTTTATCAATTTGTCATATGATAATTAACATTAATTTTACATTTTTAGACATATGTTTATGGCTAACTTGTTATTCTTTTCATTCATTGCAGGAAATAGACTAATTCTCACTGACCTAACTATGTGACAGCCTTTTGAGATATATGTTTTGTTGTCCTCTCAGACTCCGAATTAGCCTTGATGTACAACGATGAGTCTGTGCTGGAAAACCACCATTTGGCTGTGGGCTTTAAACTGCTTCATGAGGACAACTGTGACATTTTCCAGAACCTCAGCAAGAGACAGAGACAGAGCCTAAGGAAACTGGTAATAGATATGGTGAGTATCTGTCGTCCATCTTGTAAACAACTCCTCTCTGCTCTGTTTCTAATCACTTTATATCATAGGTTTTGGCCACAGACATGTCCAAGCATATGAGTTTGCTGGCAGACCTCAAAACAATGGTAGAGACCAAAAAAGTGACAAGTTCAGGTGTCCTGCTATTGGACCACTACACAGACCGCATACAGGTAAGATATTTGAATAATTTGCTGATAATTACCACTAGTAAGTGCTTTTCGGGTAAATTCATTCATTATTCAACTTCAATTTTATCCAGTGATAAACAAATTATTACTGTTTACAATGTGGACATTGGTACATTTACATAGTTTATGTAGGATTAAGTTGTTTAGGAATTGTTAGTGTTATTTTTCAGGTGTATTGAATTTTAGTTACAAAATGTCTTCCTTATAAATGAAATGTTTTAAAATTATGTAAAATATATTGATGTCGACCTATTTACAGTGCCAAATTTTTAGCTAAAAGACTATGGAGCAGACATTAAAGTGACAATTTGCTGGTAAATTAATTATTTTGGGTTTTCATTTACAAATTCCTGTTAACAATCTGAGCTCATAAACTGATCTGAAGTATTAAAGTATCCCATTTAGCTATCCTCCGCATTCTCCTGTCTCTTCCATCAGTCCTCATGCGTGCTTTTCACTACTTACACAAATTTCCAAAGTTCATTTGAGACCTACCTCAAGATGAACCGAAATATTCACTACCCTTACTACTGTCCCTGTATAGTCCTCATACCTAATCTTATGTATCCCTATAACCCCCAAAGACAATAATGATTTTTTTTGTTGTAGTTTACCTGTTAAATCAGTTAATCAACTTTTTATCGACTCATCATTTTATTACGATTATAAGGATTTACATGCACAACAGTGGTGTCTTTTCACTTGAAGATGCTCTTTACTAGTACTTCAGTAGTAGTAGTTTTTACACAACTTTTTATCACTTTGAGAGCTTTTGCCAGTGCCATGCCCCCTTCAAGCACCGCACAGGTCTTTAGTCAACTTAAAGTGCAGATTACTGAAAGTAAACAGTTATTTATTAAATGTATTATACCCTTTTCTAATCCCCTTTGAGCTTTATGTATTTTCTGTGCTGAAAATTGTCTTTAAAAAAATATATTTTGCCATGGGGATAAATTCAGTAAATTTGATTGTCATTGTTACCTGTGAGCAGGTGTTGAGGAACATGGTGCACTGTGCGGACCTAAGTAATCCCACCAAACCTTTGGCTGTGTATCGCCAATGGACAGAGCGCATCATGGAGGAGTTCTTCAGGCAGGGAGACAAGGAGCGTGAACGAGGGATGGAGATCAGCCCCATGTGTGACAAACACACAGCGTCTGTGGAAAAGAGCCAGGTACATGTTTACTGGATGATAAAGGTTATGTTTACATGACAACATTCAAAGGATGTAAACTGGAGATGGTGGTTAGGTTGACTTGTATGACAGAGGTTCATGGTTAATATCACTGTAATCACTGGGCTTGTGAAATAAATGAATGGCACAGTTCAATGTCACACTAAATTCTTATTTTTTCAGTTGGGACATTTCATTCAGAATAGAGATGTCAAGACTAATCTGTTAATCTTGGCGTGGACAGTGTGAAAGAAAGTGAAGGATTTCACTGCTGGTTGGTCGGGGTGTCGAAATCTCAAAATCTTGATGTCATTTCTCTCAGTAATCGTAACACTAACATTTTATATTGTGGCAGCCCTCATTCCAAATACTGCCTAAACATTCTAGAGAACATAGACTGTCAAATTAAAATAGTGATCAGGTCAACTTTATGATTAGATGCATAGTTTATAATTAATATATTTTAATTAGGTAATGATAGAAGTAGTAATAGTGAAACTTTAGAATTGTATTGCCTACCCTCTGAGATTTTAAATCATGAAAACCAATCTATTGTAGACTACTGTGAGCACTGTTGGTGCATTTCTGACTAACTACAGCTCTCCCTCAGATCCCAGCAGTCAGCCTTTTGCATTTTTAATCAAGCCAACCACACATGACTGTATTTTTCTTCATGTAGGTGGGCTTCATCGACTACATCGTGCACCCGCTGTGGGAGACCTGGGGAGACCTGGTGCACCCTGACGCCCAAGAAATCCTGGACACACTGGAGGACAACAGAGACTGGTACCAGAGCACAATCCCACAGAGCCCCTCCCCTCCACCGCTAAAGGATAAGGAGCTGAACGCATGCATGGATAAGTTTCAGTTTGAGCTAACTTTGGAGGACAGCTCAGAGCCAGAACAGACAGAAGACAATGACAAAACTGAGAATCATGTGGCTCAAGACAGCAGTCAGGGAGAGGAGGAGGACGGGAAAAAGGAGGAAGACATGGAGGAGACTGAGGACATTATAGAAGAGGAAGATGAAGTAGCGATGGAGGAGGAGGAGGAGCAGGAGAAAGAGCATCTGGAGGTGCAAGCTGACAAGGAGAGACTATCTGACACAAGCCCTGTAGAGGAAGAGGAAGATTCTTCTTCACAAGCAGAAGACACATGAGATTTGCTTCAATATCTCCCTTCTCAGTTGCACACTTTATTTTGCTCAACCTTTTAATGGCCAAATCAAGAACAAATAAAGACTGCAATGACAATATAGACCTTTGAATCTATTTTTCAAAAAGGGAATAATAAGTTGCTTAAAGAGAAGTTACACATCAACTGTAGATTTGGAGTGGTCATGAGTTTTTGGACGAACTTGACAACACATAACTCTGAGGATTATTTGAGAAATTGAAGAGAACGTAGCACTCTGAAACAGAAATGCACACACATAAATCGGCACCAAGAGTATGTCAAATATAAACACCAATGCAATGCATTTGAGCATGCATTAAACATGTGGTCTATACACTGCATGTAAATACACTTGACTGTCTGTTTGTGTGTGTGCATTTGGTGAGGGACACTGATCAGTGGTCTCTTTGGAAAAAGCCATCTTTTACTGGAGTACGTACTAGTGTTCAGTCAGTATTAGTATTTCATGTCAGTAAGATTATCAACAAAACCATTCTCCTCTAAAAAGCTACTTTCTGAGTGACTTTTTCCCATTTTTGTCAAAAAGATTAAACTCAACAGAGTAATGGGAGACAGAGAGAGAAAGAAGAGGAGGATGCTGCAATGAAGGGGCCGCCCTGGTCCTGTTAACCCTGTTACCCTTTACACGGAGTGCTACTGGTGCAAGATGGCTCTGTGCCTTTCTGAAACACCAGCTTCCTGATTGAAGCTGTCGTGAAGCAATGCATTGTGGGACAGGAGCGTCTGAGTTTTGTTTTTGTTTGGATTGTCTCTTGTTAGCGATTTCTCTTATTGTTCATGGTATTGTGCCGTGTATCACAGACATGCATTTTTGTGGTTTAAGCTGTAAAGTCTTCCTTTGTTGCTCTTCTGGTGAAATAATAACTCAGAACTCTAGCTACAGAGCAATCATAGCCACCTCCGCAACCGCCAATGAACTCTTTCCAGATTACATTTATTTATTTTTTAAATGATTTTTTTTTTTTTTTTTTTTTTTTGTATGAGAATAAGCCATGTGATGCTTTGAAGCATAAGTTTTGCCTATAATTTACTATTTAGCACTTGCTAAATAATTTCAAAGGGTACAGAATTCCACCATCAGCTGATGGAAACCTTCACTTCTACTGAGTGTTACTGTTCTCTCATAAATTACCATTTTCACCAAAGTTCAGAATGGGAAATTTCAGGTGGAGCCATTGTAAGGATGGTTTATTTTGAAAATCAGGAAGGAGAATGTCAGGGAAAAAGAAGCAAATAGATGGCCAAAAAGAGTGTGGCAGTCCCTAATCATATTTGTTTTGTTTGATGCTTTTGCCTTAATGCTAGATGCAGGATACATTCCTGTTAGTATGTAGATTTAAATTTTAATAGATCCTAGTATATTTATATTGTGACAGTATGCCTATTACGTGAAAATCAATGTGTTCATTTGCATTTGAGGATGGAGGAGGAGAGGGACACTGCTGTCATCTCATTGTTGCACAAAGAATGTCTTGTTTTGTATTAATGTTGATATGATGATCATATAGTTTGTTACTACCTGGAGGAAATAAGAATGGGAGTTATTTTGAGAGAGTTGATTTAGATGCCTTTTTATTCTATTTTGCCAATGGGAAGTGCAGTGTTGATAGATAGGGAAGTAGGCTTAAGTGTCTGAGACATTTTTCATGTGTTATGTGGTCTTCAGATCTGAATGGCGCTGGTTTGTTTCAGTGTTTGTTTTAACAGGGTACAAATAAAACCATCTTGTGTGTGGTTCTCTTGGAGGAGAGAGAAGTTTCTGCGGGTCAGTAACTTGCTCGGTGCAACAGGAGCCTGTGTGTTTGAGCAGCTCCGTCCCAGGACGGAGCGGCGCCTCAGGGCCTCCACACGCGTCCCTCTGGTGGAGTGGACATCCAGGATCACCAATACACCTGTTTTTAAATAATCGATTCTCATATGCATCAGCCGTTTGCTTTTGATGTTGTTTTATTTTTGTGGCTTCTTGTATAATCAAAGGCTACAAAAATGTCAAGATTTAATTGCCATACAAACACAATACTGTAGCAATTGTTTCTTATTAAAATGATTCAATTGATTGATTGCTGCCATTGTTTTTAAGATGAAAAGAAAACCATGGGAAGAGTTTTCTTGTTTGTGTACAGTTTATTTTTATATCATTCTGGTGTCTGGAAACAAATCACTTATTGACGATAATAGCTATAAGCATTATCACTGTTGTACATAATGTAATATTAGATTGTAAAATAGAAATTTATCAAGGTCACATTGATGAATAACCACTTGAGGTGTTAAGTGAATCACTGAAGCACTGCAGGCTGCATCTTCACTTCATTATTATTTGATTCTATGTTGCAAATGTCCACATTCATGTTGAAATCAAATCTTTGTACTAGCACTTTATTTCATCAGGTTTCTAAACAGACTGTTTGTTTCAGGTGGTGTGCAGTCTGTCCTGGTGGTTCGCTCATGGGCTGTCACTTGATTATTATCCAATGGGCCAAATCACATGTATTTGTGAAGTAGTCAATGATTAGGCTATCCTTTCTCAGTGCATAACAAACTTTATTTAATTGTTCATCTGAGATTGAATTTTTTGGCTTACTAAGTCAAATATATGCTTGTGTAGTCACTATGGCTGTGACTCTTTCACATAAATGTGTCCTTAACCATGTTAGTGCTATCACCACCTCTGTTTCTTAGTAACTTTGAAAACTAACCTGGTGATGTTACGCCCCCAGGTGGCCGAGCTGGCAGGTTACGTTGTGACAGACTTCTCTGGGCTTTAATTCCTGTGTTTGTTCACAAGAAAGATTTAAGGGGAAAACAAAATGAAATGATTGTAATAAGTGTACATGATCTCGTTGTAACGTATAAATGTGTCCAAGTTATTTTTTATTATATTATTTTTATGAAGGTTTATCCTCTTAACAGAACTGAGGTGTCATTTTGTGAATAAAATACATTTAATAAGCAAACACCTATATATAAAACAATAAGATAGTATATCAGTATATATATTTTTTTGTTTTATTTCACTGTTCGGTACTGTAAAGTGTGTTAAAATACAAATAAAGTAAGATTTTTTTTTATAATAACTCCAGTAGCTTTGTTCATATTTGTTATATGTCGCACGCTCTCTATGGATATTTCATGAGTCGTCTTGGAAAAAACTCCAAAATATTTGAAAAAAAAACTACCTGTTGTCATGAGATGGCTGCACATTTTTCTCCCACGTTTCCACTGTGAACCCCACGCTCTGCACCAATCACAGCGTGACCAGGACGCATGCGCACTGGTTTTAGCGGAAGTGAAGCTCGGAGTCGTCCACCATTGATTAGCCATTGCTCTGTTTTCTAAAGAATAATAATACATTTACTACTTTTTTCCTTGCTGATCAAGTAGGTATACGTTGCGGATTAATTTAATTGAACGACCTCTTGCATTATCTTTTACACATGTTGAAAAATACACTTTCACCTCAAACCTGTTCATTAGCTAGCGTTGCTGGATGCTCGCTATCTGTCTAACAAGTCGACATTTTGATGATCAATGATTACTGATTCGATTACAGTTACATTTCTTCTTGTACTTTATCTACCTACGAATCGTGTATCTTTTGTGACAGTTCGTGTTCTTTTGTGACAGGTTGCTAATCGTTTTACCAACTGACAATTATGCACTGTCACCATTTCGTGCTGCTGCTGGCTGTGGGGATATCAGCCGTGGAAGTTCAACGACCAAGAGGAGTGCCTTTATCAAGTAAGAAATTAAGCTTTACTTTTGCCTGTGGTATGCTGCCATTAGACCTATGTAACAGTAATAAATCAAACATGGCATTTACTTATAGATGGGCCTGACCAAAGTATTTATTTATTTTAGAACGACCTTTCTATGAAGAAGGGAAGCCTTTTACGTGCTTGGACGGTTCCCGCACAATCCCGTTCAACAGAGTGAATGACGACTACTGTGACTGCCAGGACGGTTCAGATGAGCCAGGTGACAGAATGCTAAGATGTAAAGTTGTGGCTTGTAAACCTGATTAACCCTTAACTATTTTTTATCTATATCTTACTCTAGGCACTTCTGCTTGTCCCAATGGCCATTTCCACTGCACTAATGCGGGTTTCAGACCTGCTTTCATTCCTTCCTCCCGTGTCAATGATGGGATTTGTGGTATGAATAACAATTTCATATGATTTGGGATTTATTTGTGCTCTGCAAAAAACATGCACTGATAATAGATTTTCCCTAGACTGTTGTGACACTACCGATGAGTACAACAGTGGTGTTACCTGTCAGAACACTTGCAGGTATGTAACTGTGTAAACAATTTATTTATACTTTTCATTGTGCAGCGCCCCATCACTTAATTTATCTTAACAGGGAGATGGGACGTAAAGAGAAAGAAATCTTTCAGAAACTAGCAGAAGTGGCCAAAGAGGGATTTTTGCTCAAGCAGCAACTCATCCAAGAGGCCAAAAGAGGTTTAGAGGAAAAGAAGGTACTGTATAAATGCTGTTTAAATTAGAAGAAAATATCATGTAATAGAGGAACTATTCTTGTTTGTGTGTAAACAGGCCAAACTGGCTGAGGTTGAAGTCAGTAAAAAGGATATAGAGGCTAAGGTTGAGTCTCTGAGAACTATCAAGGAAGACGCAGAGAAGCCTGAGAAAGAAGCTAAAGAGCGCCATCTCAAGGCCTGGGAAGGTAATTGCAAGGCTCTTACCACTTACATTGTTGAATGAATGAATGAATGTTGTTTATTTGAGCAGGCATATAATATCAAAGGCACTTCAGACAAAACAGTGTACATCCACATTTTTTTCACAATGCTCAAAAGGAGTAAGCAGAAGTAAGAAACTTGTGAGAGCTTACCCCATTGTTAGTACGGCACATGTAATTGTGGGTTGTTATGTTTAATAACATTTATTTTCTACAAAAAGCTAAATAATTTAATCTTAAATTCTAATTTTATTTAACCACTGGTATTTTCCAGAACAAAAGGCTGTCATTCGCAAGGAAAAAGATAAGGCTAAAATGGCTGAGGTGTTTGCTGAACTTGATGATGATGCTGATGGCAGGTAAGTGTTTAATTTTCAAAGTTATTGTGATAAGAATCAGAGTTTTAAACTGTATTTGCTTTTCTCAGTGTCTCTGTGGCAGAGCTTCTTACTCACTCTGAGCTTGACCCAGATTCAGATGGTTCTTTTACTGAAGATGAAGCTCAGGTAGCCTGTTTTAGTCATCTTTTAGGAAGACATGAAATGCAAATATTCTGATGTTAAAGATATTTCTATTTATAGGTCTTGTTGGGAGTAGAGAAAGTGGATATAGCTGCTTTTGAGGTCGTTTGGAGTAGCATCAAAGACAAGTACATTTCTGAGGTAAGACTCATCATAAAATTTGTGAAAATGCACATTACAAACCCTAGATTTTTATCCATTTTTACTTTAGGCCAAACAAGATGTTCCCACAGACCCACCACAGGAGGAAAACAAGGAGCCACTAGCTGACAATGACTCTGAGCAATACCCTGACGAAGACATCCCCGAAGAAGATGATGATGAAGAAGACGATGAAGATGATGAAGATTCAGATGACTATAAAGTAACTTTTATAAAGAGTTTTTTTTTTCATAAAACCTCTGCGTTAACGAGTTCTGCCAGTGACTCACTGCGAAGTTTTTGTTTGACATGCAGAGCCCTCCCACAACTCACACTCAAGAAAAGAAGGCTGACGAAGACGACGAGGAAGGAGCTATGCCACCCTACGATGAAGAAACACAGCAGCTCATCGATGGTAAGCATACAAAACTAAATGAGTCAGCTTTGAGTGAGTCACACTGTACAACATCAGGAGAGATGTGGCTACATACTTATTAGTTTGACATTTAACAAGGCAAGTCATTGTATTGTGCTGACCCAAAATAAACACTGAACTATTGCAACTACAGTCTTTAAGATTGTTGTTGTTTTATTTGAAGGTTTATTTTAATGTTAATCTCATTCCCAGTTGCTCAGAAAGCCAGAGATGAATTTGATGAGGCTGAGAGAGCTCTCCGGGAAGTGGATGATCAGATAAGGTAAGTACTTTGTCTGCATTTAAAGGAGCTTTTCTGACAGTAATATAATCAAGTGATGGTTATCGAATTACTGTCTTAACTTTTGTGGTGCCCATTAAATGGTACAATGGCTAATGTTTGCTTTATTAGTATGCATTTACTGAATTGACCAGATCCATAAAGGATGTATTGTGTTTTTACAGAAACATTGAAAAGGAAATCTCATTTGACTTCGGTCCAAGTGCTGAGTTTGGATACATGTACAGCCAGTGTTACGAGTTAACTACTGGAGAGTAAGTGCAATTTAGGAAGGAAAAACATTAAATATTACGTCTTATTGTCACAAACCTCTTGTCCTAGTATGGTAATGATGTAGTACAAAGACCTGAATAATAACTCTGAAGACTTTTTTTCTTTAACTCCAGTGAAATGCCTACTGTAATTAATAATAATCTAAAAATATCTCAGTGGCATTGCATCAACTAACTCAGCGTTTACCCATGTTTTAGTCTGTACCTAAAATGTACAGAATCCCTTGGAACACACTTGGTGAAATCCAGAATGTGTTTATTCTAAAATTCCTTGTAAACCAAATAATTTTATATAACTATATAAATAACTGTTTCAATTTCAGTATTCTTATAAATTTGTATTGTCTTTGTATTAAAATTTCTCCACTTTCATTTTAGGTATGTTTACAAGCTGTGCCCCTTCAATAGAGTATCCCAAAAACCCAAATTTGGTGGGTCAGAAACTAACCTTGGGTAAGAAAAAAAAAAAACATCACTTTGCTCAGTCTTGTACAGATCTGTACAACTTTGACTGATTGATTGAATCTTTAGGACATGGGGCAAATGGGCTGGTCCTGAAGATAACATCTACTCTGTGATGAAATATGAACATGGGACCGGCTGTTGGCAAGGACCCAACAGATCCACAACTGTGAGGCTCCAAAGCATTTATGACCTAAATTATCACCCCATTAATCGCATAGACCAGTGACGCGCGGTGAGGTTCGTGGCTGGTGAGGCACTGATGTCATCACAATCAGATTTACAAACATGTAAACCAGGTGTTGCCGAGTACATTTGGCCCCGGGACAATGTCTCTCCCAGTAATTGACTTGGGCCCAGAATAAAAAAGTTTCAAAATTTCAAAATAAAAGTTCCAAAATCTATATGAAATAGCTCTAATAGTATGAAATAAAAAGCAAGCTGGTTTTATATTGTTTTTTTATCCTTATTCTGGTTGCCCAATTTTCAATGGATTGAAGTCATTAAATTTCTTACCATTTCGTACCACTCTGTTTGAAAAGAGCGAATCTTTCGTCCCGTAGTTTGGAGCAAACCATTTAGCTCCTTTAGCGTTGGTCTTCCTTTAATTATAACCTGCTTTGACTGAAAGTCCAGTTTAGAAAACTGCTTGAGCTTTAATATGTAATCTTCCTCCATTTAAAAAGTAGTGCCAGACCTGAAGAAAAAGAGTGAACGTATTGCTAAACTTGATTTGCTAACTCTAAATTGTAGCTTGCTGACACTATTCTGCGGCCCCTATTCTGCGGGAGTTGCAAGAATCCTTGGGCTCACGAGTGCCCCCTATAACGAGACCAGGTAACTGTTCCTCACCTGGCACCTTTTCACAGCCGCATAAAGCGGCAGCGTCACTGCTGAGCTACAGCACAGTCAGTCCAAGTGAGGCACGAATGGTGCCTCTCCGCACGTCTCTTTCATGGTTTAACGTAAAAATTCAGCGATTTTGAATTTAAAAAAAAGAAAATAACTTTATAGTACAAATCATTGGATAAATATAACCATTTTATTTATTTTTTTCTCTGTGATGACAGGTGAGCCACAGCCTCACCTGCCTCCCCTGACTGCACATCACTGGCATAGACCTATAACTATAACAGCGCTTTCTATTTCAGGTAAAGTTAACTTGCGGAAATGACACAGTCATAACATCTACCTCTGAGCCTAGTCGCTGTGAATATTTGATGGAGTTCACCACACCAGCCATTTGCAATCAGCCCAAAAATATGGACATGACAGATGAGCATGATGAACTATAGAAGAGCTCTCATCGGTGAGTAGGGTTTTCTGTGTTAGGGTGAAAATAAGATGTGACAATGACAATGTTTACATGCTTACCAAATTCACATTCAATGAAAGAGAAAACGTTTCTACAAGCCATGATAAAGTATTCACTGTTGCAAGAATGATATTATGAGTAAAAAAATTACAGATGTTTTTGTTGATGTACTTTTTTGTTTTTATCAAGTACATGTGAATTTGCGATATTTTAGTATTTTGAGTGTAGTGTTCATGCTTTTGAGAGTAATCACTTGAAGAGACAGGGAGAAGACCAGGCCGGACAACTCATAGCACAAGGTAAAACCAGTAGTAAGATTAAAGTTTATTTGAAGTCGAGGTCTATTAGAGAACAGTGTTAGACATCAACTAGCTGACCTGGATATTTGTCTTCTGAACTATACGTTTTGAACTGTTCAGTAAGTAATAATAATAGATCAGTGTTTTCTAACTGACTGTATGCAAGATCTATTTTTGTCTTAAAGTCACAGTGAATCATGGTTTAGTCCTGTTAATGGACCTTTTTAGATCTAGTGATACTCTGAAAACCAAATACTTTCTTAAGTGGTATTTGATGTGAAATGTTTGAGAACTACTGTTGTGAATTAATATCCATTAGCTAATAACCGAAACATAAATACACTTTGCTGTTTCCAAAAATGATTTCCTGACTTGAATCAATAGATGAAACTTTCCTCTTGCAGATTGCTCAACCCAGAGGGACCATAGTTACTGCAGGTTGCTTGGGCAACCGAGAAAGACGCCATCTCAATGTCACTGTCAATAAATGATTCCAAGTAGCTGTAATACATTTCAGGTCTTCACCACTATCACATGTTGTTTTTAAAATGTATTAGTCTAGCATCATTCCATTGTTTCCAATAAAACTTTTTTTAATCATCTAACCATTATGTGTATAATTGAGCTATTATCCTTTATTCTGGTTAAATAACACATAATAGCAGAGAGTTTTTATGAGGATTTAAGGTATTATATATTTTAGGGACAATTATATTATTGATTATGAAACTAGTCATTAAAATGACTAATTACAATTTGACTAATTGGTGCTGCTGCTTTACCTGTCATGTAAAATTCTCAAAGCTTTTTCTAAAGATGTTTTTAATCAGGAGCAATACACAGAGGTATTTGTAACTTTTATTTTATTTTTTCTGGCATGTAAAGTACAAATAATTAAACAATTCCATGAAAAAGTCTTCAAGCGTCTTCAGCAGAAATCCCAGTAATAAATATCCTAGACTAAACTGAAAGGTTTATTTTTTCTTTGTTAAATTTTGTTCGTTTTGGTCATGTTTGGAAGTATGAGATTTTGCAATTGTTTTTTGATCATTTTTGCCGTTTTGATTTGTTCTACCATTCCAGGCAAATGTAAGAAAAACATCACTAAGTTACTGCGTCCCCTCTAAATAAATAGACACAAAATACAGTTGGTTGAGAAACAGAAGACCACTCTACCCTTTGTCATTCTAAAAGACTCACAAGACATTCTTCCTGAAGCCAAAGCCTAAATAAATATGTTTTTGAAAAAGCTTTATTGGCTTTATTGACGATGGCATTGG
Source organism: Periophthalmus modestus (assembly GCA_019594935.1). Taxonomy (NCBI): domain Eukaryota; kingdom Metazoa; phylum Chordata; class Actinopteri; order Gobiiformes; family Gobiidae; genus Periophthalmus; species Periophthalmus modestus. Next base: position 23,667,927 of record JAIEZT010000019.1, read on the forward strand.
CAGGAAGGTGTCTTATGAGTCAAACCTGGGACATCCCTTTGGTCCTTGCTAATTGCTAGACCCAAAACTGGGCCAGCGTCTGGCTATAGGGCCTGTCCCATGTCTCAAGGGTTCCCCAAGTGGTTTGAAAAAACAAGACTGTGATTAGATTAAATAATTAAAAGATTTTCATTTAACAAGACAAACAGAACACAGGCAGTAAAGGCATAACATCTAGCACACAGCATGTATGTTTATACACGTCAATTAGTTAAATATAGCAGTGCATTCTTTGACTATGGAGAACGATTCCAAATTGTACTTCTAAAGCTGTTTTTCTATTTGTCCCCCTTTTAAGAAACAAAATGGTGTAACCACAATTTTGGCAAACTTAAAATCTTTTAAACTTGCAAATATAATGAAATAAACCATAAATATACACAAAACATACTTTGTACGAGGCAATAATAATAATCATAATAATAAATAGTTTTTAAGTTAACAATAAGTTAAAACTACAAGCTTAAAGTCGCCCAAATAATACAAGTTTGTTGGCGCTATTTTGAATTTTTTCAGTTTAAATTATTTTATGTTGCAACAAAAGCTACCACAGACTTTTACAAACACAATTAAACACAGTTTGATTGAAATAAAAAAAATCTAACTAAGTCTAAAATCTGCATACACTGTAAAAAACTGCAACTAATTCAATAAATGGAAGAAAAAGAAAGAATTGTACCCAATCAATGCAACCGAACAAAACTGTTTGATCATGTGTGTCCTCTATGGCAACATCAACAACACAAATACGTTAATTGAACAAGTGGATATTGATATGTAAATGAAAGCAATCGGTTACAGGAAATAAATGATATTTGAAATTGACATGGGCTAAGACTCACGATATATCAACAGTATCCCTTTCAAGATATTTGAGGATTGCTCTAATATATAAGCCAAATATGCAGTTTCTTATTTTGCATGGACAGAGCACAAATTAGGGGCTAAAGGGAGCGATTATGTAAGTTTATCAATGAGCGCTGTCCTCAATTGCTCCTTTCACTTTTCTGCAAACCTTTTCAGTGTGACATTTAATTTTCTTTTTTTAAAAATATATATCATTTGTTCTCAGTCAATATAAAAACAAAGCACATTGCACTTACTGTTCCATAGGAAAGTTTTTTTGTCTTTTTAAATGATTATTGTTGTTGCTCAAGCAGTTGTGGTACTGTTTCCTGCCATGGTCCTTGGCTCTCTACTGATCGTATACGTAACATAAGGGGTTAAATATGGAGTGTATGGCCAATTAGGGCTGTGGTCTTTCACTGGTCTCTGCAAGTACTTGGTTTCCTGCCTCAAATCTAAGGGCTAAGCTTGGTACTATTAAGTGGTTATCTGGAGACAGCAGCAACAATCATTGGAAGTGAAACAGTAGCCATCCTATTCTTTGAAATGGTGCAATGTTGACAATTTCTCAAAATTGGTCACACAAGACAAGGAGATGATATTATTAATATAGGGGAACTCTATATGTGCATGTTTTTCCCAATATTAATTTGATATGCATTTGGATAGGTTTTTGATAAAATGTTTGCAAATGAGGGTGCATACAGATGCTGTTTTAGAAGTGGCTGTAGGTTGTAATGCAAACTGATATGTGCAACTTAGATTTTCACAATAAATGATAACTTAAATTGTAGAGGGTCCTTTTTAATATACAACATAGATTTGTACAGCGATTACAGGGAATAATATAGTTAGTCTTAATGTGTCCTTCTTTGTACTGCCTTGCAAAGCAATTCTTTGGCTATTTGGCTAATTTGTCATCTCATAAAGAATCATGCTTGATGTCCATTATGATTGTGCATCCCTGTCTGAGTCTACATTTCACTGTTTGCAGCGTAGAGTAGTTTTCAGCCTGACAATGAGCCAGTGTCACCACAGCTTTGTCGAGGATTCTCTAGTCAAAGAACTTCGCTTCACTGCACCATCATTCAAGCAGCACTGTACACAAATTCAGGACTGAGATGTGAGCGGCAAGCGCCCGCGTACAGATGTGTGTCAGGTTATACAACTAGCTGTCAATTTTCAAATGGTTGAACAGTTAAGTTTGTACGAGATACAACGTTCCTTCGCCCCCTCCCTAAATCCCCACCCATACACCGCATGCTTGTTCCCCTTTGCTCTGCAAAGATCAGAGGGTTTAAAATAAAGCCATGCGATGTCCCAATTTTTCCAAGCTTAAGATCTGTAAAAATTCAGCACAATGTCTTGTTCCTTTGTATGTATAAAAATAGATTTATCTCTAATGTACTCCTTTCAAAGAGATCGTCCTCTTTGGCTAACACAGCGTCATTTAGAAAAGCAAAAATGTCTTGTATATAGTTGACCTCATTTAATCGATGATGATATGCAGATGTCTTGATAATGAAAGACACTAGCTCTCCCCATGGTAGATCTCACTACTGTCTGGTACAGACATTTCAGTGAGACTGGTTGGCCTTAATGCTTCATCAAGGGTGCCATAAATAATTTCCATGCAGTTGGGATATTTTAAGAAATGCTATTTTTGTGACTGTCTAATGGATCTGAAGCGAACAAATACGATTTTGTGTACTAAACAGGAGTAAAAAATGTCAGGCGTGATGTTGTACAGTCATCTTTTGAGAGTGCAGAGAGTTCAAAGTTTTCTCTGAAGCGTTTTGGGAAAAAGATTTTAAATACATTTGAAGAGCATTTGGCAAAGCTGGAGGAACTGGTCATTTTCTCCTCAAAGGATCACTTTTTAAATCGCTGTGAGCAGTTTTAAGTCAGTTCTAAATGTTCAATAAACTGCAGTGCTCTATTTTGCAACAAGCATTTGGCTTGCAGCACCTGTGTTTTTACTGAAACACATGATTTTAACCTAATTTACACAACAGCTTGTTTTTTACATCTTTAGAATTATGCCAGTGCCCTAGATGTGTTTTACTCATCTGCAAACCTGCTGTAGACCATTACTGTTGAGCTGTACAATGTGCACATATTTCCAATTACTTTGATATATGTGCTATTTTTACCAACCTGACATACTGTACACTGCTCTTCTCTGAAGATAATGACACCAGAAAATCATGTTAAAGGGATCTTTCTATGCTGTGTGATATAAAATGGTTTGTGATCTACATTAAAGGTGTGATGATAAATAATGCAAAATGTGAAAATCCTCAGTGTTTCCTTTTGAAATGGTTGTGTTGTAGTGAAATGGTTTTCCCCTCATCTTTCATAAGCCCTCAGGAGATTCACTAACGAACGCTGTCGCCATGGGAGCACTGCCACTGCTCTAAGTTCACAGACATGTCATGTGCATCTTGATTCTCTCACTAGGAGCATTACTGCTTGTGATGAATAGTAAATATATCATACTGTGATTTGTGATATGTGTGAGCTATTGGACTTGTTGGCGTGAGACTGTGAGGTGAACTGGATGGTTTTCCAACTACTCTTCTCTGTGACCAGTATTCTATTGAAACTAAATAGTAGGGCCTGAACTAACAGGCTCATATCGGGTAGAGAAATTGCCTTCACACTACGCACCACCTAATGCAGGTCAGGAAACAGTAGTCAAAGTTTCTAGAAAATGCTTACATACTCGGCTATTATAACCACCTTAAATATTGAATATATAGTTATATTTTAATAGACGTATATAAGAGAACACTGTTTTTAATTTTCTTTGATCTAAAAAAATCGCTGATTCAAAATGCCCAAGTGTAAAAAAGTGACTACATTCTCTCCAGCAACATAATGGGAGAGACTGTGGGTTAAGTGTTTGGGTAAATTGCACATATTCATTTAAATTTTGATCGTTTTCTTTTTTGTTCATCAGTTGTCATAATTTGCCTGAATTCAATCAAAGCACTAAGTACACATTCTCTGTCACATTCGTTAAACTGTCTCCTAAATAGATAGCTCTTATTATCCCTACCTAACCAACCAGCTACGTACCCCCATCTAATTCAATCCAGGCAAATATACAGGGAAGGACTCTCATGTCGCATAAGAAGAAGAGAAAACAAAAACTCCATCGGTGTTGGTCGGTGTTTTGCTCGTGTATGGACGATCATATGTGTGAGTGCGTCTGAATGTCTGTTTTGTGGTAATATATTATGGGTTTGTGTGAGATTGTGTCAGAGAGACTAAGTCCAGGCCCAAATATAGTGAAAACACAGGGAGCTCAAAGTGCCCTCCCCAAAGGTTGTAGGAGATCGCCCCGCTGGCCCCTTTCTCTCTCACTTTTTCAGGCCTTATGCTGCTTGCTGGTCTTGAAAGACACCTGCAGCACCCGGTCTCCTAGGCGATACCCGTTAAGGCTGGCGATGGCCATGGCAGCTTCGTCGTAGTTGGTCATGGTGACAAAGCCGAAGCCCTTACATTTGTTGGTGGTGAAGTCGCGGATGACTTTGACATTGGTTACTGCACCGAACGGTCCGAAGAGCTGCCACAGGACGCTTTCGTCCGCCTCCGGGGAGAGATTGTAGACAAAAATGCACCATCCTGCTCCGGTGGGCCCTGTGAGGTTGACTCCCGCCAGGCTGGTCATGCTGTCGATGGTGATGGGCGAGAATCTGGGGAAGAGAGGGGGAGAGCTACCATGGGTGTCATTCCGAAGTTCAACGCAACTTTCAGCGCTTGTCTCATATAAAATGATCTTTTGTCAGGTATGGAGTTGAAGCACCTCTCCAATTCATCACTCTGGCAGCAAAACTACCTGGTCTTACACAAAATGACAAGCACCCACACATTCTGCTTATTCTGCTGACCTTAGCCTGTGTGTAAAAACAAAATTAAAACCATGAATCACAATGTCCAACTGAAACCACAGGAACAAAACACAGAAACCTATAGAGAGGGATGAAAGGCAAATCAGATTCAAAATAAATAAAACTGAGGAGACGCAAACGCCATGTCCATGCTGGTGAAAAAAGGGGACATTACAGCAACTGAAACTGACGATGTTAGTCCAAGAACGAAATACACGAAATACCTCTAAAATTAAATAAAAAGACGAGAACTTAAACAAAGCCATGCCAGAATACCCTGCCTTTTGAACATTTACGTACAATGTTTTTCCCGGTGTACTTCTATATGATTGGTGATAATCTATGGACATAAACTCTAATAGCAGGTGGTATTCCAGGCACTTTGTTTTGAGGTTTTGTTTTTTTCTTTTTTTGGCATGGATGCTTTTGAAAGTACACCTTTGGCATTTACCTCTTGACTCCGTAGCTGGCGTTTAGTAAATTGTCGAGTCTGCAACGCAAGAGGGAGAATGAAGGGGATGCAAAGGTTAGTTATGAGATCTAAAACAAGGAAAAAAGGGCCTTTAGACGTTCAAATGTAGCTCCTTCACCAGCTGGCCTCTAGGGGGCACCCTTAACTGCATTGCAAGCCCCAAATCATTCAACCACAAGCAGATGCCATGTCAAATAATAGTCTTGTGTACAGTCCATGTCCTCAAGCAGTTCACTGTGTTAGCTCTTTTTTGTAAGGTTAAACTTACTAAATTAGCTTCAACAGTAATTTGGAGTAGCTTGCCACCATTTCAATTTCTTTCTCATACTTTTCTTGTACTTTTGTCTTTTTAAAATGCATTTGGTAAATAATAAGCAATGAAAACATGATGAAGGACAGACAATACTCCCTAAAGGGCTTCTACAAACAATTAGAAATATGACCAATCAGGAACATCCTTTTAAACTTTAAACCAGGAACTATATTCACAAGCAAATTTCAACTGGAGTCAATTCTTACGATGATGAGCACTGAGATGACCTCGGACCTTGTTTGAAAAAGTTGCATTTATAGACCGCCTGCGTGTTATTAGTAGTGATTTATAAAATGACACTGGTTTAAGGCTCAGTACCTGAACCGCTGAGTTTGGTGATGCAGGGGCCCCGTGTAGCGTCTGGCAGCTGTCTGATAGAGTTGAGTCAGTAAGGCTTGGCCCGTCTTCTGGCTGGGATTGTTGGCGAATTTGACAGTGATGGGCTCCGCAGCTCCCAAAGGCTTCTGTCCGTTCAGACCTTTGATGGCCTCCTCAGCCTCGTTCCGTTTGTCAAACCGGATGAATCCCACTCCTCGAGATATGCCTGCATCAAACAAAAGCACAGAAATGTCACTATTCTGCTGTTGGAAACCACTCAAAAATGTGGGTTGAAAGTGGTGGTACCTGTAACTTGGTCCACTAAGATGCGAGATGTGATGATGCGACCATATTGGGAAAAGAGTTGCTCCATGTCTTTCTGACTCATGGTTTTGGGTAGTCCACTCACATATAGGTTTGCATCACGAATTGACGCTGAGCTGGGGCGGGCGTATGACACCTATAGCACACATTAAAAAAAATTTATAGTAAGCAAGATAAACCATTTTGAAAACTGTAGTATCTTTAAACAATGTAAATGGTGCCACTCTGAGATAGCACTTAAGTGTGAAGAATCCAGTCATCTAAATTCTAATTATTAGCCTTTGTGCAGGCCATTGCCTCTGTGCTATCTGTGGACTTAATCAGAGCCTTGAAGCTCAGTCAGAATGACACAGTGCTGTGGTGACACATAGTGATGTCTGCAGCCATTACTGGAGCTGATAGCAAACATCAAAAATGGTCTTTATTTTCCCCCTCAAAAACATTGTCTTAGCTTGTTTTTCCTTAATTCACCAGTGACTTAATTAATGCCGCTGCTTACTAATTTTCCTGTGATGTTATATCCCTAATGATTTCCTGCCTGTTTGTCTACGTTCACTTAATTTTCGCTTTCTCGCCTTGATGTAGAGTCACACGTCTTGACTTATGTGAGTAGAAGCGTGTAAACTCATGTACGATGTATATAGCACTGCCTGGTCCATTGTTAGGAGAGCTGCTCTGGTTGTGCGTGATGGAGAAACAGAGTGAGTGTTGTCTGAGATAGGCTGAGCTGCCCTCCCTGTCCTGCCTTTTTTCCTTTGTCTGTATCCTCCAGGGACAAAACGGCTCCACTGGCAAACAGCAAACAATGCAAGCACATCATAAGACCTAAGCATCCTTGACAACGTGAAAACATATTCTACACATTATTTAGAGGGCTATATGTTGAGTTGAATGCAGGGGGTTTGATGCATTTGTCTATAAAACTAGTGACGATTATGTCTGGACCTTGCAGCTTGCATTGAGAAGGGTTGTGTGGTACAGTGATTAGCGTGTGCTGGACGATTCAGGGGGGAGTTGCTGTATTCGGGGAGGCTGCCCTATAATTAACCCTCTCCCTGTCGCTCCCACAGTACAGATGGTGCCTGGAGCCCATATGGCCCCTAATCCTGTCATTGGCATTCTGCTCCCTGTGCTACCCCCTACCCAGAACAGCAGTCCACTCCCAATCCACTATCACTTTCTCATTGAAGTTTAAAGTAAATTCAACATTGCTTATACTATAAACAGTTCTTCAAAAAATAAAATACATTTTATGCTTGATGCTTATATACAAGGGTTTCAGAATGATGAGAAATTAGCATAGTTGCCATAGCGATGAGCAACAAAATCTTATATCTTTTGAATGGTCAGCCATCCTTAAAATGGCACCATATAACAGGAAACTGAAACCCATTAATTGTAATTTTTTTTTAGACATAAATGTATTGCCTTTCAACAAACATTTAAACAGCTTATAAAATTTCTCCATTTTGGCACAAATAAACATTGTCTTATCTTATATTTGTTAATTTTAATAGGAGGTAGAAAGTATTATTGGGAGTACCAATGAAAATATCTAACTTGAACTTAATTAAATAATGATTCAGCCTATATTGGGTTTACTAATATTCAACCATTCATAAGTTAAAATTAACCTCCCATTACTGAACAGCTGTTGGACCTGATCACCTGCTCTGTCATTCACAGATTAAATTTTTTTCGGACCCTGTACTTTGTCTCAATCTTGCTCGTCTTTGATCAGCTTTAGGGATGGGTGGGTGGACGGAAAAGGGAAGTACTGTGTTATAATATGCTCCCCTTTTCCCTCATCTGATTTTGGGACAAAGGAAGACCCTAATTAGGTAGAATTGTAGGCAGATGGGGTAACCTGGACTGACCCTTGTGCGCCACAGTCAGGCACCCTAATTACATTTCCATCACAATAACCTCTGCATGCTGTCCGCCCCTTGCTTTCTGACCTCCACTCTCCTCTCTTTTCTCTTTTCACCCTTTCTTTCTGCTCCTTTGTTGTAGGCACTGCACCCGTTGGCCCCCTCAAACGCCCCTCCCTCTGTCACGTCTGTTACCATATCTCCAAGCTCCAGACACCAATTTCCTCTTTTTTTTTTATCTCCCCAACACCAATGAACAAAAAACATATAGTAAATCCTTCTTACCTTGATTGTTTTTGTTTGCAGTTTTAGACCGTTGAGTGTGTTGATGGCTTTGTCGGCATCATTTGGATCAACGTAATTTACAAATCCGTATCCCAAACTCTGACCTGGACACAAAGGCAAATCTAAAATTAGATAGATAAAACAGAACTTTGTTTAAGAGGAGAAATTAAGTTGTTATGACAGTTACAGTTAATACACTGTAAAATGCAGAGAAATGTACATGCAATAAATAAAAAAGCAAAATATATTTACAATTACAACTAAACATGTATTCAAGAAATTTGTGTACATTATTTTTTTTTTATTATTATCTGTACCAAACTTTACTGTTAACCACCACCATCTCTATAGCATAAATACTTTAATAAAATGCCTTGATTATTACCTGTAATTTTGTCTCTGACTAGCTTGCAGGACTCAATCTCTCCAATGCTACCGAACAAACTCTTGAACTCTTCTTGGGTCATGTTCTGAGGCAGATAGTTGACGATCAGGTTGGTTTTGCTGTCATCTGTTGAGCCATTGGTGCTAATGACTGGACCGTTTGGCAGACTTGTTCCACTTGGGCCATTGGATACCTGGGTTTCCATGGTGCTGATTATCTGCTGAGAAAGAGATGTATTTTAGATTTATAACTGAAAATGGCCATCAACATTGTCACTATAGCCAGAGGTAGGGAATCAATATTGAGTGAATGGCTACAAGCTTTGATTTATGCTATACCCAAACCCCCCTGAATACATGTTTTGCCCCATCTTTCCAGCTCTTGCTCTTCTTGCCTGTAGTCCTGCAGATGTCACAGTGGTCGGTCCCCCTCCCCCCCACACACTCTTTTCCAGGGTCAAACGCCATTACATCATTACACAGGGACGAATAATAGTAATGAGTGCACATGCAAGGCCAAGCTAGAGACTTGAGAGTGGAAGAGTGGCAAGAGGTCGCCATGACAGACACAAAGAGTAATGTTTTTTTTATCATCTACAACATAGATATCATGGCTTGGCTAAAACCATGTGAGATTTGGTGAAATATAATTTGATGTAGTTCATTAAGTTCATAATTTTTTTCTTCGTTTGAGCTGCACACAATTTTTAAAATAACATCTGTTTAGTCTGCCCTACTTCCACTATACGCTTTCAGACAGCATTCATTTTGAAATCAGCAAACTATAGTAATTCTGCATAATGTAATCAAGAGCTATTCTTATAACATTATAGATAATTACACAACATGATTTCTACACTTTTGTATGTGCAGAAAAAAAACATTTCCTAGTCTATTTTCCCTTTAGCCAGCTGATACATTTGCATTTTCATAGGCCATTTTTATGACTGTGACTACATTGTACTGTTACTTTGTGTTATTTTTAAATCCAGATGTCATTTTGTGCTGCTTTTTCAACACGGTCTGGGAGCACGGGCGCTGACCTGCCTTATAACCTGCTATGTTCCTTTAGTTCACCTCCCCTCAGGTTGCCCAGGTAACAGCCCCTCAAAGACTGCATTGTTTCTCTAGACAGAATATTAATTTTTCTCATTAATCTTTTTACTTTTAGTCCGCAGTATCGCATTAAGGGCAGAAATACAGGTCAGAGATTTTTCCTCTGTGACAGGAGAATGATTTTACAGAGAAAGGCTAAAAATAAAATACTTCAAACGAATAAGACAGTTGCATCTAGAATAGCATTTTTACCCACATCTAGAATATATTAAAACAAAACAAAACCATGGTGTTATGTTATACTGTATGTGTCTGAGTATTTGATGGGGCATAGAGAACGTGTCCTGAATATGACAAAAGGGGAAAAGTCGTATTAGGGCAAATTTGTCTCGCCAACTGAAATAACCCTCAGCGTAGCAGAACACACATCCCCAGTGAACAATGTTATGGAGTTATATAATTCACAGACCACTGGGTATAGGCCAGGAGCTGAGAAAGGCTGACACAAGCAGGAACTACTAGGCTTTTAGACTTAGAAAGAACAGCTTTAAAGTTAGAGTTGTAAATAGTTGAAAGCAGAAATAATCTTAAAAAGTTGAGTTTGTTGTTGTTTCAATGACAACAACTACATTGGATCTGAACTCAGTAACCCTAGTCTGCTGCCTTAAACCAAGACTGTGAGCACTCTAGGGGCTGCCTGTATCCATGCAACTATGAGGTCTTATGTGTGTACACTCACACTTCTGGGTAATTCCTATGCTTTTATAAAAGCATCTATAACCTAAATGTATTAAAACTTAGACAATTCAAAGAGTTGGCTTGGTACTATTTTCTTTTTTTCCTATTTTGGGGCCCGGTGAGATCTCCCTTAATATTTTATAGTGCATCAGCGGCATCGCCTACACATGGTTCCAGACTTGCACGCAAACACCAGCCCTTCCTCCTCTTCTGCCAAACGCATGAACCCAGACTCTCACGCAAACAAGAGGCCTGCCTCCTCTGCCAAGCACAGACTATATACCACCTACACTGCACACTGTGAAGTCACAAAACATTGAGACATACCATAAATGTAAATTTGTGTATTTCTCATGCCAGCAAACAGCTTCTCAAATTAACTTCTGCTCCAAATACAGTACTGCACTAGAGGCTATAAGGCAGGGAATGATGTGCTTTGACTGGCTACTACACTGTTAGCTTTAATGCTAATATCAATCATAATACAGTCAAAATCCCCAACATACAAAGAAAGACACTAGTATTGGTTCTAATGTTTTCTATAACATATATTCTTGACTGTATTTTACATTATAATCCATTGTGTAGAGATGTTTTTTTTTCTTTGGATGGCATGAATCAAAAGTGAACGCTAGGCTGGAGTGTAAATGAGCCTTCTAAATAACACAGATTACGGGATTATAGCGAACAAAGGGCATTAGCCACACTCTCTGCATCTTAAGGGATCATGGTGGCAGCTGTAAAACAAGACGACAGGAGTCACAGCTCGTGTCAGCCGTGCCCGTCTCTGTTCCTCGCTCCGTGGACTAAAAATAAAAGATTTCTTAAAGATTTGAGCTGCGTGAATGTGCTCCTCGTTGATAAGATGTGAGCAGACACAGTCAAAGGCTCGGGGAGACAGACCTGTCTTGCAAGTCCTTGTGCATGGGGCGCTATCCAGCGTCCTGAAAAAGGGAGTGGCTTTCGATACTTTCATTTGAAGCTCTTAAAACACTACTCTTTTTTAATTCAGAAACGCAGTTTACAAATTATTTGTATAATGCCTAAACTACAGAAAAGTCAGCGCACGTTGTCTGGTTTAATCGTTATTTAAAGGCAGGGCTTGTGCCGGCATTCATGAAGCGCAGCGCCTTTTTGCTGAATAAATGTATTGAAACGAGCAAACAAAAGAGCCACCCGTTCCTCCTCGTCTCCCTCGCTCGGGCTATGGCAGCACTATGAATATTAATGTAAACAGTGGCGCTTTGTGTCGTGGCTAGGGGCTGCAGGACTCTCCGGGAACAATGAGTGTTACAGTTGCCAGATTCGAGTCAAAAACGTTACAGCAAGTCCAGAACAAAATCTACCACTCTACAAGAAACTACTTATTGGCTGATACTCATTCATGGAAATGATGCACGGGGGTTCTATGCCTTAAAATGATTATAATATAACAATTCAAATTAAACTCGTCCTATGTTGTTACAAATATTACTTTCTAAAGATTATTGTTGGTGTTCTTGGAGACAAAAGGTCCAAATAAGACGTCTGTGAAGCAACATGTTCATCTCTTCCTGTATTTGTTTGTTGTGCGTAATTATACGAAGCTACGGGCAACAAGGGGAAATCACTGCTTACATAATTGCAATTAACATATCCCAGTCTATAAATTGGGAGATAATTAGGTTGACTTAGAAATTGCATTTGTTTTCTTAGACAATACGTTTGAAATGTAAAATAACAGAAGTATAAAGTGTTTATCCTATTTAGTCAATGTCTAGCACTTATTGTTTGGTTGGCTGGTAGCGGCTGGCTGTCCTTGTCCTTGAATTGTGTAAGTGGAAGGTTATCTGACTCAACGTTTTATTTGCTAGGCACTGCGGTACAAGCATGGAGCACTGCGGACCATGTGCGGGAGAGCCACTGTCTGCGTGACACCGGGGCCTGCGTGGACAATAGGTAACGAGAACAAAGGGAGAGAGGAAGCTTCACTGGAGGCACGTCAAGTACATTTGGACACTCACTCATAACGCGGCCTGGCCCTTTAAGGCACAGTCAGATACTTCATAATAAACATGCTAACGCTAGCTTTCACACCTTTTGTGTGAATTATAATACACCCGATATTTTACTACCCTGGCAAATGTATCCCTTGAAATGATGAATGTGCCAATTATGCTCAAATTATGTCGTTTATCTCAGTTTGGTTGCTATAAACCACGAGGATGTAATGAAACATCCCAGTCTATTCAGCATTCATGCTAACGTGATTTGTGCTACATTTATACGCAAATGTGGCTTCCTTTAATTGATGTACTTAGAAAGACCACGCTGTCAACCACGTAAGATGTCAAGTGGTAAATCAGACCAGACCGTTCAGGGCTCAAAGGCCCTCGCCTGGTGCTTCAGTCCAGCAGAGACACGCCCAATCCGGCCATCGGCACACAGCAAAGCTAATTTATCACTGCTCCCATCTCCCTAGGTCCAGCGGGCGCGGCGCACGCATGGCTATCTTGCACCTCAAAGTTGCGGAAAACACGCTTAAACGTGGATGTGCGTGTGTTGCGTCCCTACACTATCACGGCTACGGAGGTTTCCAGTCCATTTACTCGGTTGCATCGCAACAAGAACCCTGAGGAATTCGGACTTTGTCTGATTCAATGCAAACCAATGGATGCGTAATCTCCCCCTCCCCCTCTTCCTCCCAGAGTGACTCGACCCTTTTTCCTTTGCCTTGTTGGATGGGCCCTCAGCCTCCGAGGCATCATGTTTTGTCTCATAGAGCCGTCTTCAGCATCCTTAGCTGCGCCAAGTGCAGAAAGCCAGCTTCCCCCACTGCGCGTCTCATTGCGTTTCTCCTGCTTTAGCTCTGTAATTCTGTGTAACCTTCAAACACTTTCTCTTCAGCACTGTACCCTTCTATTCACAGATGCGACATTTGGCTGTCCTGCTGGTTGTCACTAAAGGCTGTGCTGGAAAATGGCAGGTTCGAGACATATAGTCTACATGGCAGACAATGACTGCAGTCTTAGTGCTGTCAAGCATAGCGGTTCCACTAGTGTAAGATAGTTAATCTATCTAATCCTATAGTAGCATTAGTTTGCATACTAAACAAAAGTTATTCAACCAAAACATCATCTGTGTGCCGACAAGTCAACACACCATGCTTAATATTTGATCTCTAGCAATAATAAAATGACACGTGTGCGTATGACCATGGCCAACACATTGTGAGGATGCTGCTATCTCTATCACTTAAGATACAAGAGAAATAGAGGTGTACGTACAGTAACCATTCTTGACATACAATGCAAGAAATCTAGGTCCTTCTCTGCGCTGATCTTCGGCTGAAGTCTCCAAGCTCTTCGGCCTTTAGAATATTTGGCCCCTGTTATGTGTCAGGTCTCCAAATTAAAAGAAAAAAAAGAAAAAAAGGAAAAAAAATTACAATCTTCGTCAGGGAATCTCAGCCCTTTGCGATTGTAGGTGTCCTCTATAGGATGAAAATGAGGAGAAAGGGGTTTTCTGCCGGATGACGATGAGGGAGTGTGTTTCTCTCCGAGTGGCGTGGGCGATGGTTCAGAAAAAAGAGAAGAAGCAGTGCTCCTCAGCGGCAGGGTGTGTCCAGGGGAGGGTGTTTGACTTCGTCTGTTTTTTGTGTGTAATTCCCTGCTCCACTCTCAGTCTCCTTCTGTGCCTCTGCTGCAATGTTCTTCTTTTATGCGTCCTCCTGGCTGGCAGCGCACGCAGCTGATTGGCTAATTGTGCAGGGAGGGTACTACACGGCAGCCATTGCAATGCGCTCTTCTCCCATTATCCCCTTTAGGAGAGATAACCAAGAGAGCCCCCCCTTGTCTCAGCATCCGCCCTCCTTCTCCCTGCCCTGCCTTTCTTTCTGCCCCCCTCTTCACTCACATGCAGAGCGCAGTGAATAGGCCTCCACCTGCACTTTCAGAGCAGATGGGTGCAGTACAAGACAGTAGACTTGTTTCTCTCACTTCTCACACTCGCCTGTCCTCTAGCAAAGCCTGATTTCCTTTTTCTCAGTTTGAAATCACAGCAAAACACATTCACACTTTTGTCTGTGTGAATAAAAGACCTGGGCCCGACAGGCATTCGTATGTCCTCATTCTCTTAGCTGCAATCAAAGTAGTGAATTAAAATGGACTGTGCACAAAATATGCTATAATTATATGGAACTAGAAACAAAGGACATAATAAGATGAATGAGGGCAAGCTTTCTGGACCAGGCAGATGGTTTGCTGTAGAGTCAGGTGCATATATGAGAATAACTAATTAGATATATTAATCTATGTCTGGAAGGTTAAAAATACCAAGAAATATGGGGGTTTCAGCAGTGAATGGGGTGGAATGCGACTATCCTCTTGGTCCATTTTGCCATGACAGGTCCAGGATTTTTGACTAAGTTTACGACATACCATGCAATTTCCTGTTCCTGAAGGGCTCTCCTCCTTGGATGGCCAACTCCTGCTGTTGCCTCCTGTGTGCCGAGTGTTCACTGAGACATGCTGTTTGGACTCATCTATAATGCATCCTCTGCCCCGGGACATCATGTGTGACAAATGACCTATTTCTGTGCAGACCCCCATAGGGCCTTGACCTGGGGGGTGGGTGTGTAAATCACTGCATATTTATTAATTTGTGTCTGGTTGTTTTATTTCCATGTGTTCGGATGTGGTAAATTATCTTAAGTAACTAGCTTGATGTGATTTGTGTAGTCCTATTATAGTAGTGGACCAGGAGATCCACTGCAGTGAAGTCCAGCCTGGCTTTTCCCCAACTGACCTTGAAGAGTCCTCAGATGTCTGTGGTTCTCAGGAGCTAAGGTGTGGGAGGAATATGTTTGCATTATTGACACTGACCACTTGTTATAATGGCAGCGTATTGATGCCTCGGTTCTCCCATAAGGACAAGTGAGGTACCGACTTCCGTATATAGTGTGCTTCCGCTTGTTTCTCTCTATCCTCAGTATCTATCAGTCATCGTCCTACAGTCCACTTCCAGTCACATTCTGAACATTGGCCTTGTCTGATATTTTACATAATTGCCTTACATAAGTAGCAAGCTCAGTGCAGAGCCTGGGTGATATTAGTGAAGATGAATATTGCATGAGGAAAGCACTCGTTAAGCGTTAATAAGAGGATAGAGATGGAGCCCCACTGTCAGTCTGTCTTAGCCCCGCCCCCACCGTTCTGTCAGGCAGTGACTCAACTCTGCCTAGATGTGCTGGAGCCTTTGAGTCAGTGTGTGTGCCACCGCTCCTGTTTACCAGTGTCTAAGAAGGAGAGATGGAGGATTCAGTCATTAGGTGCTTGTGTTTTTGCCGTCTTTATGCTACAAATAAAAGCTGCTCTTGTCACACAAAGGCACCTAGGCCCGTCGACTGACTGCAGCCCCACTTACAGTTCACACTTAATGTGAATAAATGGGCTTAATTGTGGCCCCCTCATTAGAGCCCTGCTTAGTTGCACGGCAGCTGAATCCTCCCTTTGGGTAAGAGGGCATTTGAAGCGCCTATTGTGCATCTCTGAATCAAGGATCAAGCATTGCTTTTGCTTAAAAGCCTTTTTATTATTCCACTGATTATTTTCTTATTCTTAAGGGTTCGTCCACCTCCAGTGATTAGGGTCCTTGTTATAATGGTCCCTTTCTTTTTGCATATTGAGGAATTCGCTCAGATGTGATGAAGAAATTTGACCAGTTTTGAAGTTTATCAGCCAACAAAATAATACCAACTCACCAAAATATGCTCAAACTACAAAAAAATATAAATGGCATGTTTTAGTTGCTTCATAAATGTTTAAAAAATGTGTTTCATTAGAAAGACATTATTAGAATCACAAGACAACAAAAAATACAACAACAAATCATTTGTGGTTGCAGGCCGGTTTGTACTTGCTAAAAATAAAAGAGAGCATTACCAAAAAAGCTATTTGTGAAAATACTTTGTCAAAAATAGATTTTCAAGGACATTTAGACATTTGAAACGATGCAAAACTGAATAATGTCCCAGTCAGTTCTGGATGATAATGACAAACCTTGATATTTTTTGTGAGTATCCCAACAACGACATTTAGACAATGTTATGTCAACCTTACAGAAATGTGCTAAAACATGTCTTTTGTGAAATAACCAGTGGTGGAACATAACAAAGTAAAAGTAGCAAAGTGCTGCACTTAAGTATACATTTTAGTTATGTGTACTTTACATAAGTACATTTTAAAGTGGATACTTTTTACTTTTACACTACACTTGAGAACAGGTATATATGTTTTCTACACCACTACATTTTTGAAGCGGACTGAAGAGTAAAAGTATTTTATTATTGTTGAGACTTGGTGAAAAGTCTGAGGGGTTAATTTTAACATCTTCATAGTTTGAACAGAAATATACAAATAATACAGACAGAAAAAAAAAACAATTGATTCAGTTGTTTCTGTTGAACAAATTTACTACACTACAAATCACTACATTTGAAATGTATTAGACCTCATAATCTATGCAAAATACTTACTTACTTTTTTACTCTTTAAGTACATTTGTAGACAGATACTTTAATACTATAACTTAAGTAGATTTTTTCAAGGGATTTATATATATATATATATATATATATATATATATATATATATATATATATATATATATATATATATATATATATATATATATACATATATATATATATATATATATATATATATATATATATATATACACACACACACATATATATATATATATATATATATATATATATATATATATATATATATATATATATATATATACATACATACACATACATATACATATGTTTGTTTATTTTTACAGCATTTTTTATTATAAATGCTATACACAATTTTTGCATTCAACAACATTGATAAAATCAATAATCAATATTTCATTATATTGCCTCTATCTGTACAGTTCACATTCATAATATGCGCTTGCTGCCATTGCCTGTGGTAGACAGTGCTGGCCCAGTGCACATGGGAGATGGGGGTAAGAGTGACACTATAGCCCGGACCCTCATGTGTTCTCGGGGGAGGGGGAGCATGATTAGGCCTGCAGGTCTGGTTAATTCACTGGCCTCTCCATCAGGCCTGGCTCTTGGCAATTCTGTGTTGGAAAGCAGAATCACTGAAGCGATCATTACTTTTAGGAAAGGATCCAAAATTAAATTAGCCTCGTTTTAAAGGACATTTGTTGGTGATGGCAACTGGCCTAATTCTACGCTTCATGTTTTATTTGGCATATTTTCTATGTGGTCTCCATCATGCTTCATACTTTATCTGCCTCTCCTTCCTTTCTTTCTATGTCTTTCTGTCTGTCTGCATGTGTTGTCTTTGGGCTATTATTAGAGGAGACAGGCTGGTGGGAGTAGGTCTCTGAAGTAACTGCTCTTGTCATTTTTGTATTTATAGATGTACATTTTGTTGTCCTGTTCACTATATGTCCTTTGTCTAAAACACAGATAGAAGATAAAGGAATCAGTAACTTTAGCCATATGCAATTAATTTCACCAGCTGCTGTAGTCGTTTTGTTGGCCAAGTATGGCTTCTAAAGGGCAAAGAAGGACATAGACTAAAGGTAGACCTGCTGTGGAACTCCCCATGGAAGAGCGAAGAGAGTATAAATAGATGCATACATGTAAGAAATATTATTTACATATTTTTAAATACATCAGTTCTCTTTTAATTCCATTTCTGGTCTTGACAATAATAACAATACTTCTAAGCTCTTTGAAAGACAAACATGTTTCAGTTACAATCCTTTATATATAAAACTATCTTATTAATGTTTCATACTGTCCTGTCTGGTAAAGTATCTGGAGACATGCTTTAAACACACAAGACTCCCGTGCTGTCTCTTTGTTTATCTAGCTCTATCTTTGCTTTCATTTCACATAGAACTAGTATATGACAGGTTCATTACAGTCACCACCATTGCTACTGTGTGAATAGCAAATAAATACTTTTAATAACTAGTAAATACTATGGAGGGAATTTCCTTTTTCAGTTAGAATTGCTCTTCTTAAGGAATTGCAGTTTGTGATGCTTCCTTAGACATAATTTAAACAAAAACTTCACTTTGAAATGTGTTTTTGCCATGTTTTTGTCTTCCTTCGCTACATATTCAATCTGATTCTTTCACTCTCTGGTCCAAGCTCTTGCCCCTTCCCTTGCACTGTAATGGGAGAGTCGAAATCAATAGCACATTAGTCTGGCCGGAAACTCCTGTGAAATTAAATATGAATGACCGAGATGGCTGCTCTACCTGCTGCTGTGAGAGATGACTCTTGGGGATGTATATACAGTTTTTGTATTATTTTTTTCCTTTGTATTGTTCAGGCCATTTCAGTGATGTTTTTCCTCTAGCTTACTGGATCACTATTTTGTCGGACGTCAGCATAGTGATATGATTTGCTAGAGGTTTCATTTTCTCCTAGGCCTCGGAACAGTTACCAGGCCTGATAGCACAAATGTGATATAGCAAATAGGATATTGAACGTTGCAAAGCCTGTCAGCTCAGAAGCAAAACAACAAAGCCACACCCATATTCTTCATACACAGCAGCAGTACTATTTGAATTGGAAAGATATTATCAGTAGATCACATCTGACTTTTTCACAATTTCCATCAAAATGCAATATGTGGCTTTCTTCTTTATGATGGTTTATATAGCCACTCTTATACACGCAGGAATTTTTTTATATGCAAATGCTGTACTTGCTTCCATTTTCATTAAGTGGCATGAATTCTTTTAACATGCTGTTTGGCTTAAAAGCATAATTTACAAGGTGGTTGCAGAGTGCGGGCGCAGTGGTGGGTGGTAATATGAGACAAAAAGCCACTGCGTATAGTTCTGGGAATTGGCAGAGGCATTGGCACTGGTAAGCTAATACATAGATGATATGGAGGTAGATGTAGATGCAAGCTATATTTCATCCCATAAGAGATGAAACGGTTTGTGACAGATGGAGTGATATTGTTCCCCTGTACTGCTGGTGAGTGCAGCCCCTCCTGCTCTCCCTCCCTGACAGATGTAGGGGGAGGACCACGGTGCACTCTTCTTTCTTTTCAATTGATTTGGGTGCTCGAACCCTCAGGGACTGGAGGGTGGTGGTGGTTGTGGTGGGCTGCGGGGGGGAGCAGTAATGGTGGCTGGGGGTCCTGTCATTTCCTACACCACAGAAGCTGCTAAAACTCTGACTGAAGTGCCATAAAGAAATCATAAATATATAGTAGCGTATGCATATATCTGCATATGTTCAAAGATGCAAATGGCAGCGTGTGGTTCGTGACTGACAGTATAGCATGCACTCATCCATGTAATGAAAGCAGTGGAAAATTTGTGGCTGCCTGCTGCGGGTGGCTGGACCCAGTGTGTAGCATTCAGTCAATTTCTTACAATTTATTGCTAAAGATAGAAAAACATACTATCTACATGTGCTTTTTTGTTATTGTACTTTGTAATAGTTTTATGTAGGGTTGCATGATGGTAGGAAAGGCATCCACCTTAGGATATCAAGTACTTCTGATCTTACAGTAAATGGGAATTCTGACTTTGACAAAAAATAAATCAGCTATATCCCTGCAGAGACCCTGCACTTACTGCTGTATCAAAGTTATAATTTTACAAATACCTAGACACGCTGAACTCAAATTAAAAATGCATTATTAGTGATGCTGGTAATTTTTTTTGTTTTTATTTTGCCAGATTTAGGAGGACCACAACATTATTTAAAGACAATAATACATTCTTGCAATACTGGTATTTGCATCACATTGTGCAGCCGTATGTCTTTAAGCTTGACAAGGATGCTTGGGAGGCTGCAGGAGTAATTAGGCAGATTTGGTGTAATTTAGCTATTAATACTTTTTAGCCTCCACTTTCAACCCACACCTCTTTGTAGCACAAACATTCATGGAGTTAACAGCTGTCTTGTGGCAGATGTGTCTTGTTGCTTTACTTCAGTCTCCATCCCTCGAGGGTAAAGGTCACGACAGGGTTGGAGGTCAGAGGAGAGAACCTCCTGAAGATGTTACATGTGGATGTGCATCTGCCTGCCCCATCTCCACTGAAAGGAGATTAGAATTAGCATTATTGATTACAGTGCTCAGTCTGGTGAACACTGATTCCACCATCTATCTTTGGCAACAGCTGGAAAAGCCAAGATCCAAAGCATGTGTTACTATTACAATTCAAGTTGTAATAAGCTTCCCCAGAAAAAAAAAGGTTATTTTCCAAATGATATTTTTTTGTTGCGCCTGCTTTACTCAACTAATGATTTTTTTGCTTGTCATTTTTTTGAGATAATGATGTTAGTTTAGTTTTTCTTTTTTTTTTTTTTTGCTGCTGCTGCATGTCCTGGAAGCACATCCCAGTAAAAAGTGTTTAATGATTTTAATGGGGCTGGGGTGGGGTGTAGGGTTTGGGGTGTAGGAGGAGAGGGGCTGTGTCCTGGCCGTGGGCGCGTGGCGACTGAGCAGGTGGATGACGGGCAGCTGAGTAGTGGTCTCCAGGGGGGCAGGGGGCCTCCATTTTGAAGGACTCTTGGGGTTGAGAGAAGCCCTGAAAAAAGGCAACCCCATCTGGAACTGAGGTGGGGGCCCTGGTGTGAAAGAGATCTAGTGGGTGGTGTCTGACACTCTCTCTTTTGTTCTTCGGTAACACAGCAGTGGTGGTAGTAGAGGTGGGGGCTCACTGGGCGGTGGGGGCTGGGCGTTCAAACAATGGTACAGATCTAGGAATTGAAAGCTTTCGATGAACAGAAAAGCAAGTAAGCAGACAGGAAAGGTGCAGACAGAAGAGTGTAGCATGCATGAGGACTGCCCACATGGAGCTGGTGTAGGAAACCTGCAGAAAATGTATGGATCCTACTGCCATACAGATTTACATTTGACAGTATTTTCAAGTTAAGGATGAAAAGTTATTGAAAATTAAAAGCATCTGTTTTTGTGTATGCAGGATTTCAAAAAGGTTTAGCTCAACTGAAGATTAACATTTCTTTTCCTACACTGAGGCGAAAGCGTGACCGAGTGGTTGCTTCAAAGGGAAAAGCAGTGCCTCATTTAGTTTTGTTAGCTTTCTTTTATGAGACAGACTAGTGCCTGCTGTGAGCCTGATGCTGCAGCTCTGCCTCTCCATACATAAACATATATCCCCAAGATGTCTGTCCTTGCTCTGCTGCAACCAAGCCACTGTCATGCAAGGTTAATTTGGCCTGTGCTCTTTCATTTTTCACATCTCTTCTTTACCATTCATGCCATTCATCAGCCATCTCACTGAGGACAGCTCGACTACCTGCAGCCGCTCTCCAGGGTGCTGAAAGGACTACTGCGGGATAGAGGCACTGACAGAGCGTGGGGGGAGGGCTACAAAAACAGCAGCAGCAGTGGCAGTATTAATACTTCACAGTACAATGTAGAGAGAACATAGTAGTAGTATGTATTTTGGATTTTTAGGCCAGTAATAATATTCTAAGTATTTTTGTAATTGTACTTTTATTGTTTAGCTTACACTATATATATATGTTTAGTGAAATGAAGGATTCAAGACATGCTTGGTTTATTTACCTAACATGTATTAATGCTGACTTTTATAGTCAAGTAATTAAACCCAAATTATTATATAAGATCAGGGACATTAACTTAGCACTGAGCCAAGTCTGATGATAAACCAACAAATGCTGCTGCAAATGTTGTCATCTTGTTAGGTCACATTTGAGGACTGAATCTTAAACAATCACACTTGAGGCATGGCTTTCTTTCTTTACCTTTTATGGTAAATGGCCCCACCTGCTGGTGAAGTGGTTTTAGGACAGTAGGTTCCTTCACTGGTAAGTTATTTTACCACCTGATGTCGCTACTATTGGCACAAAAGCGCTAAATATTGTCAGGAACGACGGTTAGTACATTTATATGATGCTGGTTTGAACGGACTGATTCTGCAGCTTTGATTTTACAAAACAAGTTGAATTTGAGCTGAAGCATACTACTTCCTAAATTGCAGCGAACTGAAACGCTTGTAACCTTAAACTGTGGTGTGTGAGCACTTGTCTCCAGTGGCTGCAAACCGGTCAGGTGAGGTCTCTGCGCAGATGGTGAACTGAGTAAAGTTGGAAAGTACCGGAAGTCTTGACTTGAGAGAGAATCAACTTAATTTGAACGTTGAGGCGAACAAATGCAACAAAAAGGAAATATGTCAAATGTGATTTTATGTCTCTGATTTAATCTGGAAAAAGCATGCTGGTTCACTTTTGTGTGATTCAAATAGGAAAACTCAAAAACACCATGGGCACTCATATTCTTTATGACTGCAGCCCAAGCCAAATGCTGAAACGAATGTTGAAAGTGCACATTTATTTTGAAGTTGTGGCGGATGTAGCGGGTTTCAAAGTCACGGTTGCTGCTTTACTAAACTTGTACGCGGAACGGGTGTGTGTGCAGCTCCCAGCCACTAGGAGCAACAAGGAGGGATCCGTGCCCGGGTCCCAGCGTGGAGGAGGAAGCGTTCCCAAGTCCCAAGCCCACAACACAGACGGGACAGCCAAGAAACGGCGGGGACTAGTTATTTCACTCTACTTTTAGACTTTCTTCACATGGGGAAAAGAAATGACTTCTACAGCGAGCGAAAGAAGGGCGTTTGCTCATAAAATCAACCGGTAAATGACATAAGTTATTGTTTACCAGTTTCTCTCTGGAGGTAGTGACCCGCTGGACACTGTGCGCGTAGCCTTTAAGCTAGGATTTATTGTATCGCTTATCCTAAAGCTCTTATTTACACAGCTGTATCTGATTTCAAATAACCCGCACAAGCTCTTAATCTGCTCAGACTACAGATTTATTAGCCACTCTTCATAGATCTGTGGAACGGACTGTGCGTTATCATCACCAGTGCTTTGCGTTATTATTGGACGGTAATCTCCATGTAAAAGTGAGAAGTGTGATTAAACACAGTGGTAAAGGGGAAGCGTGTTTGGTATCGGGATTAGATGTTGGTTTGTTCAAGTGTGAGAACACCTTGCAGCAAAAGAACTACTGCCTGTTTCCACATGTTATAAACAGGTTCTTCTTCTTTCCAATTTAAGGTGGCATCATTTGTATGGACTGTAAACAAGGATGGATTTAAGCTCTATATAGGCTGGACATAGTTGTACAAAGCATGTCCTAGTTTGCTATGCATTTGCTGCTATATTTCCCAGTTTGTTCAAAAGGTGTGCACAAAACACAAGGGTAGAAGTGTTTGTTTGTTTGTTTTTGTTTTTTTTCTCTCAAGTGTTTTAACCTACTTGTTTTTAGGTGGAGAGTGTGCTCCCCGCAGATTTAAGTTGCATTCCATAAGTCTTCTTGTTGGGACTCATGCTATTGTTTTAAGCCGGATGCAGGAAAGGGAGTTTACTATGCATTTGCAGCTATATTACCCAGTTTGTTAAAAATATGTGCACAAAACAAAGGAGCGAAAGGTACCTACTTGTTTTTAGGAGGATAGTGTGCACCCTGCAGATTTAAGTTGCATTCCATAAGTCTTCTTCGTGGTGAGACTCATACTATTGTTTTATGCCGGATGCAGGAAAGGGTGGGAGAGAGGGGTGTTATGGTTATTGCCCCTTCAGCCCATAGCTTTCCTCTTTCCTGCTTTAAATGGAAGTCCAGACATTTGCAAGTTTGTAGTTTCCCAAGTCACTAATAGATACGTTTGGAATATTGGGGAAAAAAAACTCATGGTGATAGCACTGTAACTGTTTAATTTCCCATTTTATTGCCATAGAGGGGCCAAATAATAATCACAAACCATTCCTCCCGAAGTTCTCATAGCTGTGTAGTCATTTGCAGCTTTAATAGCAAAAATGTGCATTATGTTCTCAGTCCAGTCATCATCCATCTGCCTGTAGTTGTAGTTGGAGGGCTGCTATTCCTTGCTTTGTGTTTTGTAAGCCCCTCGTTGCCGTTAGTTCATAAAGGCCTGGAACAGAGTTGGCACTGTGCCTGGTCTCTGGAGCCAAGACGCCACCTTTCTGTGAGATCCGTTAAACTCCATTTCACAACAGCTGCATCAGCATCAGTGCGAGCAGCAGCTGAAAACCATGTGACAATGCATTCAAATGGACTGCTTTGTAGTATGGTTGGATGAGCCATTTTCCATTCAGTAATTCATGTAATTAAGGGTTAAATTATTGTTTTGGTTGAGGCACACAACTAGACCTGTAACAAAAAACACTATATTGACTTATTGCTCAATACATGACAGATGGAACAATACTTTTCAGAGGTCAATATTTATGATGAGTACTTTTCTTTGTGCTAGTGGGAAAACATTGGTTATTTTACTACACTACGATGAGATTTGAGTTGCAGAGTGTTGAATTATGAACTTCTATTACTCAGTATAGATATTAACTATGTGACTAAACTAAAACTAACTATTTAAGTGTTACATTCTGTTATTTATTGCAGTGTTTGTTGTTTTTTTATCAATACTGTACATTAACAATACTTTTTGGGGACTAATTATACTTTATGGTTTGGTTTCAGTATTATTGTTTATTGGCTATATTTACCACAGAAATTTATTGCACTTCAAATTTTGTTATTGTGATAGGCCTAGGGATAACATGTTTTTGTGTTATTCTTTTTATATAACCACTGTAACATTGTAATACATTTTTCCTTTTCCCAGGACGGTTGCCTCAGAGGTCAGAAAACAAGTTTCCAGAGACTATGGATCTCCTCAATTGTCAAAGAAGCGAGGAGCAGCACACCACCCTGTGAGTCAACGACTCACGCCTGTGTTTAACCTGCTCACAGCCCTTTGTTTGAAAATCTAATTCGTGAGACAGCAGAAATGTGTGGTTAACTTTGTGAGGAAACTTCTAAACACAAGAAATGCTTGAATGAAGAATGTGTTTTATTTAAGTTTAACTAACTCATTGTTTATTAACTAATGACAAAACAAGTAACAGTTTCTTACTGTGTGTTATGATTGCTGATGAACCCCCGTATTATGATCCCAGACGGAACAAACATTTTAAAGAGGACACAGAAGGTTAAAAATGGATTACAAAAAGTTTGAGTTTTTAGTTTAAGTCGCTATGTAAAACTTATTGGCTTTTACAGCACAGAATACAACATATTTTTGCAGTTGAACATCCATTTAAACTTTGCCTAGATCTTCAGACCTAATCTGTAACACTGTAAATGTCTCAGATATTTAATTTCTAGACCCTTTAGTTTAAAATGAAAAACCTTTGTTTTCCTCTTCATGTTTAGTGTTGTCCTATGTAACTGGTGTTTATTGACAGCTGCCCCTGACTGATGTGGTGGAGCCAATAGACTTTGAGGAGTATGTGAGCAGTCATGCCCCGGGGGTGGAGCCTGGGCCTCTGCGACAGCTCATTGAGTTTCCGCCCGATGATCTGGAGCTCCTCCATTTGGACAAAGAGTGCACTACACTGGAGCCCCCGCTGCCCGAGGAAGATGAGTGAGTCTAAGGCAAATGGCCAAGCATCCTGCCCTTTCCATTATCACACTCAGAGGAACAATATAACTCCAGCACAGGACAAACAGCACTAAAGATGGAGCAAAGCCTTTTCTCTCTCACACTGAATAAACATAAATATTAAAAGCCTTCTTTATTATTTATGTGTTTTTCTATGTAGTCCACTGGATCCCAGAGTGAGAGACGCCTTGGCAGTCTACACAGATGACTGGCTCATCATTCAAAGAAAGTATGTTACTGTCTGATGTGGGTTTTGTTGAACTAACCTCCATCACATTGTTTATTTAAGTTACACAAGACCCTGTTTATTATTCATATGATTGACAGATACATTAACACTGGACCTATATTTTCAATTTCCTGTAGATACCAGAAATATAGCACTGTGTACACACCTCAAAACTCTGAGCGGCAGAGAGAAAGGCAGCGAGGGCTGGTCAAACAGACTTTTGAACTGGATGAGGCCGCTGCAGCTGAGCGCCAAGATGATCAGGTAGATCAACAGATCTTCAATTCTTTTCTTTGCATGTTTCTCCCCTCGTCATCCCCATTTCACACTTAACTTTATTCTGTCCTAAGGCTGGGCGATATGCCAAAAAATCAATCTGTCAATTTTCTTGGAGCTAGATTGCAATATTGATTACACTTTATATTGCTTTATATTGATGTAACTAAATCATATGCTTCTTTCTTAAAGTTAAAACTTCATTGTAATTGGTTATATCCACCTTTCACTCGCTCAGTATTGCTGAGATTGACCAATCAGAGGTCTGGGCAGGAAAAAACTTTCTTTGTTTGAGCATACAACTGCAACAGAAAATTAGTGAATACTGATGTGGCAAAAATAGCATATTGCCAATGAGATTACAATTAGGTTTTTATCACCATTTTGCCCAATCCTGTCCAGTAAAGTACAGACTGAAAAAATCTTGTATATAATTGAGTATAATGGTGATGTATGACTATTGTAATTTAAATGTAAGTACATAGTGTAAACTGAAGAGGTAGCCTTTTCATTATTACTCATCATCCATTAAAACCTACACATTTTGACTCTTATTTATGTTAAAGCAGCCCTTCCCCCACTGAGGAGACTAAAGCTGAAACATTTGCCTGGAGGAACAAAAACATGATCTCACTCTGTAGCTCTCTCTCTCCCACTGTGTGTCTCAGGATGACGTAAAGCGGCGCTCTGTCAGTCTGGATGAAACCCCGCGGGGCAGTTGGGCCTCCAGTATCTTCGACTTGAAGAACTCCTCCCCAGACGCATTGCTGCCCTCTGTGCTGGAGCGCGCGGCCGCCGAAGATCTGGACCGCCGCAACACAGAGGCACGGCAGCGTGATCGTCATGGTGACCTGCTCGGCCTCTATGCCCCTCCTGATGAGGTCTGTGTAAAATGGTTTTCAATACTGATTGTATGAACATGAAAACCTTTACTCAGTGCCAATAAAAACACAAACACAATAAATGCCCAAATTTTATCCCCACAGTCTGAACTCAAGTTGAACTTGTTGTAATCGTTTTGGTTGTAAATATTCAATACCAAAGAGTTCTATATATATTCTCAGAAATACAGTTTTTAAAGGGGCTGTACCTAGTTTTATTAGGAAGTGGTACTGGTGCACTGTTGGCACGCTAGTTGTTGTTAGCAGTGTTTTTATAGCAAAATTCCACTATGGACAGTAAAAGCTGAGAAACTTTAGGATGCTTGTAATGTGTTAATTAAGTAAAGAATACGTTTGGACTGCTTCAAACTGTTTTGTTTTTCATGTTTTGAAGATAGTAAAAATCAGGTACAGTGCCTTTAATTATTAGTATAGAGTGCACGTTGAGCAGTGCACACAGCTCCCGCCTGGCTCCAGGAGACGGGATGTTCTTAACTTCCTCCGAAGCAAATGTCCAGATTAAAATCCAGCCTTTAGTATGAAACTATTTGCCTTACTTTTGACCCCATTCTTTGTTTGTGCTCATTTGTCTTCTATTACATTGTCGTACTCCCCATTGCTTTATTGCAGTCCCGTTACCATGACGTTTGTGTAAATGTTATGGTGGTGTGTGTGGCAGGATGAGGCTGTGGAGAGATGCTCTGTCCCAGAAGTGCCCAAAGAACATTGTGGCCAGAGAATCATGGTTAAGTGTTTGTCTCTGAAGTGAGTGCTTTAAATGGCCATTATCTGTCCTTTATGCTTTTAAAGATTCTGTTTTCTTTAATATTACAATTGTGTGCACATGTGTTTTAGGTTTGAAATTGAAATTGAGCCCATATTCGGGACACTCGCCCTTTATGATGTCAGAGAAAAGAAAAAGGTATGTTTTTGTTGGAGTAATGGGATGAACTCAGTGTTTCTAAGTTAATTTTACAACTAGAAACCACTTACGTAATGATGAGCTCATACTTGACTAATTGAGTTTCCCTTGTCTTAAAAGGTCTAAGTGGTATCAGAGTTAAGATTACAGAGTCAAAACTGAATTAAAATCAATTGATGTGCATTACCTCCCCGCCCGTTACTCTCTCCCTCTTTCTCTCTCTCTCTTTCTCTTTCTCTCTCCCTCTTTCTGTCTTTCTCTCTCCCTCCACTTATCCCTCTAACAGATTTCAGAGAATTTCTACTTCGATCTCAACTCGGATCCAATGAAAGCCCTTCTCAAACCTCACACGCCTCACACAGCAATCTCCACCCTGGCTCGATCGGCCATTTTCTCAATCACATACCCTTCTCCTGATATATTCCTTGTCATAAAGGTATTACGAAGTTTCCCACAACATTATGCGTATGTATACTGCATCTGTTTTCAAATGTAATAATTTGGGTGTATATTTCAGCTTGAAAAAGTCCTTCAACAAGGTGACATTGGAGAGTGTTGTGAACCGTACATGGTGATGAAAGAGTCTGATTCCACCAAGGTATTCAGCCCAAAATCATGTGTTAAATTCATTGCAAATACCAGTAAAAAGTAGCCAAAACTCACAGCAGGCATTTCTTACTGTTAAAACACTAATATTAATAACAGTTTGCTATGATTTATCAGTGAGTGGGACAAGAACATACAGTACGGAGCAAAAGTTTTAGGCAGGTGTGAAAAAAACCCTGTTATCTTAGGTGCTTTAATATCTTAATAAATAAAAAATAATTACATTGTGTATTTGTATCTGAAATAGTTTTCAGACATGTATGATCTGTATAATTTTGAAGAATAGACCAAAGATACTATTCAGTTTTAGATTTCTTACCGCATAACTGATAATGGATACATCTACAGATAATAGATACAGTTTTGAAAGAGTGCTTACAGTACATTTATACAACATTATTTGTCCTATGTGGCCAGCACAACTACTCTGGGTTTTAACTGTAGTTTTAAATGTTCTCTTTTTTTCAGCATAAGGAGAAGCTGGAAAAATTGAAGCAGCAGGCAGAGCAGGCATGTAGTCGTTTGGGGCGATTTCGAATGCCTTTTGCTTGGACGGCCATTCACCTCCTGAACATTGTGAGCAGTGTGGGGGGCCTGGATCGGCTGGACCCTGATTGTGACACTGGTAACTGTCTGTCCTCTCTGCATACAGTCTGCTGCTGCTTCATGTGGTTAAAATACACATCTACAAAGGTCGGTTTGCGTTTCACCACCTAATCAAATATGTCTGTGTATGATGTTTAGAACGGAAAGGCCATGGAACGTGGAATGAAAGAAAGAAGAAGGGATTTGAGCGGATGAGTGTTGGTGAAGACATGTGCAACTTTGCTACTTTCCGTCCAGCCACATTGACAGTTACAAACTTCTTCAAACAGGTGTGACTCCTTTTTAAAGTCAAAATTAACATTCACAATTTCATATATTCAAAATATATCCTGTGCTTCTGTTTTTATGTATTTACAAAAGGAGGGAGACAGACTCAGTGATGAAGACCTTTACAAGTATCTGGCTGATATGCGCAGACCATCTTCGGTTCTGAGAAGGCTAAGACCTGTCACGGGTGACACAACGTTCTATCACATTTTCTTTACATTTTGAGTGTTTGTTATGTAAACGTTCACTGTCTGCCCTTTAGCCCAGCTGAAAATCGACATCTCCCCAGCCCCAGACTCTCCTCATTACTGTTTGTCTCCTGAACTACTGCATGTGAAGCCATACCCTGATCTGCGTGTGCGTCCCACCAAAGAGGTGCTGGAGTTCCCAGCCCGTGATGTGTACACACCCCACACTACCTACAGGTGAGACTCCACTACCCTACAGGTGAGAGCTAGCCCCCTCTACTTAAGAGAGCCCCCCCACAGCTGAGAGCCCCACCCCTCTATAGGTGAGGGAGCCCTGTACAGGTGAGACCCCCTCACCTCTATAGGTGAGAGCCTAGTGCCCCCTACATGTGAGAGCCCCATGCCCCTACAGGTGCAAGCCCCCCCTTATAAGTGAGAGCCCCACATGCCCCTTACAGGTGGCTTGACCTAGATACACTGACCCATGGACAGCATGTATGTGTTTGCAGTCTATTGATTTTTACCATCTTCTGTTTTAGTTTCTAAAAGGAAAAAATTATAATCTTGCACCAATGCATATTTTTTATTAGACAATTTACATTAAATAAATAAACCGCTTTACATTACACTCACATAACATTTATATGTTTACTTTACACAATATACTGTATTTGATCTAAAAACAATAATATCATCTTAAAACTGATGTGTCACTTTGAATATTACAACCAAAGTCATAATAATAGCTGCATCAATGTGGACAGAGTACTCTGTATGTACATTCATAATACATAATACATTTGAAGATATCAGGGGCGTAAGGGAGTGCAGACTTGAGGATCTTGGTCATAAGTTTGTCTGGTGCTTGTTCACAAACTTGGACATCTAAGAGTGGAAAAATAATGTTTTTTAAGCTGAATAGAGCTATTAAATATGAACAGTGGTTTACCTTCTCCTGTAACTTAAGTAGATGTTCATTCTGGGATTCAATTATCTCTCTTTGGAACTGGTTTAAGTGCTGTAACCCCTGTAACATGCTTGAATGCTCCTGTGCTCTTTCCTGCAAGACAAAATGCATTGTATTCAGTCATGTATTACACCATTATGGTGTGATTGTATTCAGTATGTATTACACTGCAATCATTACGGTGTAATACATGCATTGTATACAGGCATGTATTACACCATAATGATTGTATTTCAGATATTTGTCTTACCTGTAGCTCTTTAATGCTCTTGGGGGAAGCTATGTTGAGATATGAGTCCAGTCTTTTCACTTTGGTTCTCAGCTGCTCCTCTTCCTGCTCAATACGGGCCAGCCAGTCCTTCGTCATCCTGGTCTCAGCCTCTTGCTTGGCCATCTGGTCCTGTCAAAAGAGCATCTGCCAACATTAGTCTCCCCCCACCAGTCATCTCCCAGCAGCTGTGGTGCCCTAACCTACACCCAAAGAACAAGCACACATCGCACATTTGTGTTTTCTTTACAATTAGTTTTGCTATTTGCATACAAATGGGAATATTAAAAAGAAATGATGCATTAATCTTTTGTTTGAGTAAAAAGAAGCATTAAAATGTTCTAATAAGCAGTTTACTTTCAAGGCATTCTCAGGCAATAAATGCAATAAATTCTCAACAAATATCTTTCTCCTGACAAAATAGTTTTCTCAGTTATTTGCCAGTGGCACTTAAGTAGACATTCATAAAATTATAAAAAAAAATAAAAATAATAAAGTGCACATTTTTAACCGCAATTTTTTAGACCTTGCCGACTAATTAGTATTCACTATTTAGCATATATGATTTTAAGTTGTGAAAGCTGCTTTGTTTGCCTATCTATATATATCTATATACTATCATTTCAAATCATATGGAGATTTTAAACACAAACAGCAATTTTTTTTAAAGTCCATTCTGGTCTCTTCTCACATGTTTGCACAGAGCATAAATCTCCCTAGCCTCTCTCATAACATCAGAGAGAAATGCATGTTTTCTTACCTGTAGCAGTGTTATCATAGTTTTAATCTGCTTCTCCACCTCTGCAGCCTTCTGAGTCTGCGCTCCCAGCTGTTGGAGAGTTAGGTCATGGCTCTTCAAAGTCTGAATGATTTTTGCAATCTTTTTTTCAGTGCTTTCATACGCATAGTTGAGGGATTCACTAAACTGTATCACACCAAACATTAGCACGTTGACTTGTTCTTGGGGCGCTGCACTGAGCTCCATCCTTCCTGTTTTTCTGACTGGTGCTGTATAGACGGCTTTGAAAATCAGAACAAAACAAAGTAGGCCCCGGACCATCTTGATTTTTCCCTTGAGTTTTGTCTAGGAATCCAAATCTTATAAATCTGTCCACTTGCTGGAGTATATCCAAAATCTCTCCCTTTGAAAAATGTAAATATTCTTTCAAAGCAAAAATAAAATTTACTGTTGGTCTCTTGCAGCTTCAAGGCCTGGTGTGTCTGTGATGAGCTTTATATCGCATGTGTGCATATGGTTGCCTGGTAAAACATTAGCTCAGCTGTGAACACCTCTCTGTCTCCCTATGACCTCACCTTGAAGTTTAACCCTTAAAATAGATCCTTTCATTTGGGTCACAGACTTTTGCATGTGTCATCTATGTGACTGAAAAGTGCATTTAAGGTAATATGAAGCTTGATGTCACGATGAAAAGGAGATATCTTTGTAGCCCAGAGGTATCAACGGACATCACCAACAATCTGTACTATTTTAAACTTGAACCTCTGTGACCTTTGTTTAAGATCAATCCCAAATCAAACAGCAATGTCAGTTTTAAGCAATATTACTGGATGGCTCGCGCTTTGCTAAGTCAATAGACCAACTGCAAAAGTCTTGTGTAATAGTAATTATATAATATGGCTATGACACAAGTAATAATTAATTCATACCTTTAGCATGATGTTAATGCGTTGGTGGGAAATGAGAACGAAAGGAAAAAGAGACAAGAATTGAATACATTGGATTTTAGGGCACTAAAATTACCATCAATCTGCAGCTATAGAAACAGATTGCTACTACTGATTGTGAATGAGGAGTTAGTGAATAATACTTGAAACTGAAAAGCAATGCCTCGAGTAGAGCCGCACATGACAAATCTGTATTGTATTATTTTGTCTTTCAGGAATCTCCTTTATGTTTATCCACAAAGTCTGAACTTCAACAGT
Source organism: Periophthalmus modestus (assembly GCA_019594935.1). NCBI lineage: Eukaryota > Metazoa > Chordata > Actinopteri > Gobiiformes > Gobiidae > Periophthalmus > Periophthalmus modestus. The sequence goes on from JAIEZT010000019.1 coordinate 23,701,127, forward strand.
CGCCAAGGCTCTGTCAGAAACATAGCTGTGAAGGTGCAGTTCATGGCGGGAGAGGACCCCAGCCAAGCTCTGCCTGTGAGTCTGTGACTTATCGAATTACCAACGTGTAACACAAAGCTCCCAAAATGTAATGGCTCCAGGCTATAAATCTGTAGTTTCATTTGAAAAGTGAAGTTCAAAGCATTTAGTTTGTATATATCCTACGGGGTTTATGTTTATTTATCTATTTTTTGTAATGCATACTTTGGTATTTAAAAAGTGCAGACACAAATGATTATCACAGTTCATGAATGATATCGAAATAAATACTAATAACAATAAAATCATTATGTAATTTATATAATTGTTGAGTAACACCAAGAAATACATGTTTTTCTTTTCAATGCAAAGTTATTGGCTGGAGAATAAACTTGCAGCCTTCACTTTTTCAGGTAATCTTTGGGAAGTCAAGTTGTGCTGAGTTCATGAGAGAGGCTTACACTCCTGTCATCTACCATAACAAGTATGACATATCACAATCTTCCTCTTGGCATCCGTCCGATCACTTCCTGTCTCAGTTTGGCGTCTCAAAGATTTGAACTTTTATTTTTTTTTGCCTCAAGGACACCTGAATTCTACGAAGAGATGAAAATGAAGATTCCCGCCAACCTGACAGACAACCACCACCTCCTGTTCACCTTCTACCACATCAGCTGCCAGCCAAAACAGAACACCCCTCTGGAGACCCCTGTGGGCTACACCGTGAGTTTAGCTTCCTTCTTTGGCCCATATTCAACTAAACTACCACCCACACACCTGTTTGTCTGGGCACTGCTTCTCTTTCCTTGCCAGGAGTAAGAGTTTGCTAGATTGTCTGTTTTATTTTTCCAGTGGATTCCGCTGATGCAACATGGCCGTCTGCGCACTGGTTCGTTCAGTTTGCCAGTCTCAGTAGAAAAGCCCCCGCCAAGCTATTCTGTGCTCACCCCTGATGTAAGTGTGTGCCAATAGTGTCAGCATCTGTTACTTACTGCTCGGTGGCGTTGACTTTTGATTAAGTGAATGTTGCACAATGACAGGTCCAGCTCCCGGGTATGAAGTGGGTGGATAATCACAAAGCAGTGTTTAATGTTGAGGTGACAGCGGCCTCCTCAGTTCACACTCAGGTACACAGATTTCTTTCTCATTTCGCACATTGTGACTCATACTTTATAACTCCTACATTTAGACGCATTGGATTGGGAATGCATAATATATTCTTCTGTTAACCTTTGCATTATTGTATTGCTGTTTTTTATTTGCAAAGATGTTTGTGTTACCTTTCAACAGAAAACAGCATTACCATCTTCAACTGTTCATACAAAGTTATAATGACCTTCAATGTGTTCTGCAGCTGAAATTGCAGTAGAAAAAAGGAGAGGTGTTGGTGACACTGGTAGATTTACTTCTACTGTTTTTCAATAAAGCACATTTTGAAACACCTTAACAAAAATGAAAAAAAATGTAATGCAATATGCATTCTTGGTGTTTATCTAATATTTAGGGTTTTTTTTTTTATTTAATTTTTTTATATGGCTTAACATTTTTGGCAAAATATAAAATTGAAATCATATAAAATATAGTGACTTTATTTACAGTTGGTGGTCTGTTTACATTGGACATTTTGAGCACAGAGGAGCATTAATTGTTCATGAGACAAATACTAATTGTACAATGTACATCATATAGGTGTGAAAATTTGTTAACTGTACCCAAATACCCAAATAATAAGCTAATTAACTATTCACATTTCTGTTTAAATTTGTTTTGCGTCTGCCCTAGTTTTTTATGTGCCCATGACTATTTAAAAATATTCCCTGCTTTTATCTTTGTAGGACCCACATTTGGACAAGTTCTTCACTCTGGTGTACGTTTTGGAGGAGTACTCGTTCCCGTTTCGATTGAAGGATGTGATAATCACTGAAGCGAACATGGAGGGCGAGCTCAAGGCCAGCATGGCGGCCCTCAGAGGGGCTCAGCTCGATATCTGTGTCAGGTTTTTGCACCAGCTGCTCAACAAGCTCATTCAACTCATTGTGTATCCACCGGTTATTTCAGGACAAATCGGTAAGTGGACTGTCAAAACACTATTCTGTCCCTATTATGAATCATTTAGAGATGTGAAGAGCCCTTTTGTGAACAATGCTGAACTAATGTGGCAATATGTTAAGTGGAAAATGTGATAGTTGACGTGATATAATTATTTTAAGTTTAAATCTGTAATCACGCCATGTTGCCCAATGTGCCAACCGCCATCACCCTTTTGTTTATTCACAGTGAACCTTGGTCGGGCTGCCTTTGAAGCAATGGCTTTACTAGTGAACCAGATCCACAAAAACCTGGACGGAAACCAGGACCAGCACGGTCGCAACAACCTGCTGGCCTCATACATTCAGTACTGCTTTCATTTGCCAACAGCTGATCCCCCGATTCCTCCTTCAGGCAAGTACCCAAACAGTACTTTTGTTAAACCTAGTGATTCACAAACATATCATACCAAATATCAGCTAAAAATATTTGGTTTTCACAATACAATCTCTAACATACTAAGACACAAAGAGACAAAATTAGGACTATTGGTAAACATAAGCACATAGGAGGGATAAGTAGTGAATTAAGGTTGCCCACTCAAAGTTTTTTCATTCATTCATCTTTATTTATACAGGGAGAGCCCAATGAGGGCACTCAGACTCTCCTTTTCATGGACGCCCTGTTCAGCTACAGATACAGCTACAGAATACAAGCAAAAAAACAAACAAATCGAATAAGTCCATAGAAAATATTAAAAACAGGTGCAGGTGTGAGTATAAATGTTTGTCACCAGAATATTAAATTGCATTTTTGGCACCAAAGTATCCAACTTTGCTTGTCCTTGAAATATATTAGCTTTTTGTAAAGCAAAAGACCTTTTTCCCATCTCAGTTCTGTTGCGGCCAGTCCTTAGACTTCTACAATCATGAGATCTTGTATTATTATACATTTTATTCAGTGTTGTTCTCTTTTAACCGATAGCGATGGCTATCTTACTTTTTCATAGAGTGTACAGTGATGGTTTTTAAATTCATCACCTGTTATGAAACAAAGGGCTGAATGAGAGAGTGTATCTAAAGGTTTCAAAGTAGAGGATGAAGTCTGAATGTATATTATATCTCCATAATTAGGGTTGAACCTGGACAAAACTTTACCACGTTCCAAATTATTATGCAAATTGTGTTTAAGTGTCATAAAGGTAATTTTTTTTTTTAGTTTTTTCCAGTGAAACTCATGGATGATATTGCGTCCCAGGGCTCTTTGGGTCAGTGTAATCAATCTCAATTAGTGCCAGTTAGTTTGCCAGGTTGTCCAATTAAAGGAAAAACTACTTAAGAAGGATGTTCCATGTTATTAAGCAGACCAGCATTTTCAAGCAGTATGGGAAAGAAAAAGGAGTGTGAAATAGTTGAATACCTTAGACAAGGTATTTCACAAACACTTAAACGTGATCATTGTACTATTAGGAGATTTGTAGCTGATTCAGAGCACACACGTGTTCATTCAGATAAAGGCACAATAAGGAAGGTTGCTGCCAGACAAATGCATTGGATTAAGAGAGCAGCTGCTAAAAAGCCATTACAAAGCAGCTGGTGCCTCTGGAGTACCGCGAACATAAAGGTGTAGGATCTTCCAGAGGCATACAGTTATGCATTAACCTTCTATTGGACCACTCTTAACCAATGCTCACAAGCAGAAATGGCTCCAGTGGGCCTCAGAAATACATTAAAACTAATTTTCAAACAGTCTTGTTCACTGATGATTGCCATCAACCCTGGATGGTCCAGATGGATGGAGTGGTAGATGGTTGTAGACAGCCACCATGTCTCAACAAGGAATCATGGGAAGAGGGCTGGTCGGCCCCTTTAGGGTCCCTGAAGGTGTGATAATGACCTCTATAAAGTATGTGGAGTTTCTGACGGACCACGTTCTTCCATGATACAAAAAGAAGAACTTTGCTTTCTGTAGCAAAATCATCTTCATGCATGACAATGCACCATCTCATGCTGCAAGGAATACCTCTGCGTCATTGGCTGCTATGGGCATAAATGTAGAGAAACTCATTGTATGGCCCCCATCCTTCCCTGACCTCAACCCTATTGAGAACCTTTGGATCATTCTCAAACGAAAGAGCTTTGAGAGTGGGAGCAGTTCACATCCAAACAGCAGCTCTGGGAGGCTATTCTGATATCCTGCAAAGAAATTCAAGCAGAAAACTCTCCACAAACTCACAAGTTCAATGGATGCAAGAACTGTGAAACTCCTATTAAATAAGGGGTCCTATGTTAAAATGTAACTTGACTTGTTAAGATGTTTTGATTGAAATAGCTTTTGGTTTCAGTAATATGCTAATGCTTCTAATTGAAAAATAAAGAAATGACCATTTTCAGTCTTTTACAACAATAACATGGTTTAAAACTCTGTTATGCATAATAATTTGGAAGAATACATTTTAAGCTTTTATTTTTGAAAAAAATACTGTTATCATCGAGAGGTTTGTTCGATAACATTCAAATTGTACTCTAAAGGTTGATGACTTAAAAATTATGAAGACTGCCATTTATATTAACAGCTTGGCAAAATCTGAGAAAAATATAATTTGCATAATAATTTGGATTGAAGTGTACGTCCAAACAAATTTTGAACCCAGGCTACAGCAAAAGCCTTACCACGGATAAAACTAATGAATTAAACTGTAAACGAAATGTTGTATCTTGTTCCTAGAATTTTATTTTAATCTATGTAATATATTCTTCATATTCAGCTGCGCAGTCCTATGACATGCCAATGCAGTTTGCCACTTTGTCCAGAGCCACTGCGCGTCCCAGCAGCCTCCATCTGTCACGATCAAAGAGCATCAGTAACTCAAACCCAGACCTTGTCACCACTCCTGTCTCTCCTGATGAGGAAGTGCAACGGATAATAGGAAATAAGGTAAGCAAACAAGTTCATCTAATAATTAATTGATATTGTTGTTTTTGTATACATATTGTTAAGCATGAATGTGAGTGATTGATGGGCAACAGCTCAGTGGCGTGACAGTAGCTCAGTTGGTTGAGTGTGTGTCCACTGATCCTAAAGTTGGCAGTTTGAATTTCGCTTTCGACATGAACATCATTGGCTAAGCAGTCAGATTCACTGAACCACAGATTGGTGGTGAGATTCCAGCTCCCACAGATGAATACCATCGTTGTGTCCTTGGATGTGTGTCCTGCATACACTGGTGTATGTATCTGTGTGAATGGGTGAGAGGTTCCTTGATATAAAGCACTTTGAGTGACTTGAAGGCTATGTAAAAAGTGACCATGGTACTCGCTTAGGCCATTGGCACAGATTAGCAGCAGCAATATCTGTCTTACTTCCAAGTGTGAATGAGTAATACAAATAATTATAATTTCATTTAAATTGTCAGATTATTCTTGTTGCATTATTGCATATAGTTATAATTTATGTTCACTTAATTCATGTTTTTGTTGTTTATATCAACTGTCTTTTGGCTTTTCAGTTCCTTCAGGTTTCTTTATCCTTTTAGCTTCCCTTTTCTGTTCAGCTTTAACGATCCTACATTTAATTGACTCTTAATGTGCTTCTGATTGATAATTACCCTGCCCTTGGTGCTCTGTGTCTCTGTGTGCCTGTTTGCCTCTCCTACGGTGGCTTTGGCAGGGCATTGACCGCTCTCACTCCTGGGTAAACTCTGCTTATGCCCCCGGGGGCTCCAGATCTGTCCTGCGCCGGAATCCCAACTCCAGCTGTGATCTCAAGCAGGTGCCAAATCCTCTCCCGCCTCTTTCTACCCCCTCACTGTCCTCACCTCCCTCCATAACTGCTATCAAACCCACTCCAAGTATGTCTGTCCGTCATTCCACCATCCAGTGATTACCTGTCAGGCTTTTATCTCATGGCTACACCTTGTTCAAACCTGTCAAAGCTTTCCTAACACTCTCCATCTGATACTTTCGGAGTGTCATAAGCTCTGCCGGGCCTTGTCAGATCTCTTGCTCTCATCACAGCTCATTTCATCATTCAGCCATTTTCACATCACTTTGTGCTCATTTCTATGTCCATCGCACCACCACTCCATGTCAGGCAAACGACAGCGCCGGCAATCGCATGTCTGCTTTTCTGGACAGCGTGGCCTTGTTTTCAGTGCCCACGAGGCAGATTGCCAAAAAGGTAAAACTGAGAACCACTCAAAATATGTGTGCTAACATTCATTCACCATCACTAACTTGCATTGTACATTGTTTGTGTGCATTTTTTTTTTTTTTTTTTTCATGAAAAATTTATTCTCCAACTAAAAGTCCTATGACAAAAGTACTGGGACTATACATACAAAAAAGAAAAGCCAAGTTACTTTCTTTAGTTTTGGTAAATATTGACTTTGTTTTTTATATTTGATATGTGTAAATACATGCGATGCACACGACTCAAATACCTGGTAACAATTTATAATAACTACAGCGTTAATAATGCATCAAGAAATACTTTATTCATAATGAACAGTTTATTCATAATGATTCAGGCTTACTGTTTATCATTCAAGCGTTTCATGCTTTAATAAGGCCCTAAATATAATAGTTATTATAAATACAAATTCCTATAAATACACAAATTATTATAAAATACATATTTGAATGTGTATCTGCAAAAATAATACAATAATGTTCTAAACCGGCCTTTGTACTGGTTCCCGGCAGTTGCTCCATGAAGAGCTAGCATTGCAGTGGGTGGTCAGCACCAGCACCGTGAGGGAGGCAGCGCTGCAGCAGGCCTGGTTCTTCTTCCAGCTCATGGTTTGTCTGTTTTTATATTTCCAGTCTTAGAATAGATGTCAACTGAGGACTGAATCATCATTACAGCACAATATTTTATTCAAAATCAACCTTTTCTTGTTGCTTAGGCAAAGAGCATGGCCCATCACTTATTCCTCACCTCAAAATTAGACTCTCCCAGGAAGCAGCGTTTCCCAGATCGTTTTGTGGATGACATTGCTGCACTTGTTTGTGCCATCAGCGCAGATATTGCCACTCGATATCAAAAGGTAACATTTTCACCTCAGCATCCTTTTTATATTATTCCATATCTCTTAATGATTATCTTTTTTCCCCACTTTCAGGATGTGGAGCTTGTGGAGAGGTTGAACAACAGTCTGGCCTTCTTCCTGAATGACCTGCTGTCTCTTGTGGACCGTGGTTTTGTTTTCAACCTTATCCGCACTTACTACAAACAGGTATCTACCTCTCTTCCTTTAGTCTTACCACTATTGTAATTTTTGTTTCTAATTTGTAAATTTTACCAAACCCTACTACATCTTTCACCAGATTTCAAACAAACTTCACACATCCCAGAACCCCAGTGCTCTGAATGCCCTAAGGATGGATTTCATGCGTATTGTCTGCAGTCACGAGCACTACGTCATCCTCAATCTGCCGTGTTCAACTCTGAGCCCTCCAGCCTCCCCCTCCCCTTCAACTTCCTCCACAACCTCACAGGTAGCTTGTTGTTGTTGTAGTAGTTGTAGTAGTAATAGCAGTAGTTTTAGTAGCAGTTAGTTGTTCAGTTGTAGACCAAAGAACTTTGCTCCCAGCAAAGTCTTCCCATAGTGCCTTTGCATTCAGTTCAGTGGGATGCTTGGGGCAGTTGAAGAGGTGTAGTGTGTAATATGTAATATATGATGCACATACTGATGGATCCAGGCAAGCCGTATAGGAGTTCAGTCGCTTTGAGTAGCCTGAGCAGAGCTGTGTGTGCTGCTCAGTGTAGTTCTGATGGGTGGTGGTCTGTCGCTAAAGACCACATTTGGACTACAGGTTTAAATACTGGTACCTGTTTAACAGGTACCAGTATGTAGGTCTGCAAAATATTTTAACACTAATTTTAATGCAGTATATGTTGGATTATAATATTCTGCCCATTGAAAGTCTAAGCATTGGATAGATGCTATTTATCCTTTTTCTTGTCCTTTGTTGTCTTGTTCAACATTTAATCATTTTGCATATTTCATATGGATATTTCTTGCTTTATGTCAAGCTCAAATATTTACTCCATCAATGCATTGGGTCATTTTTGTAATGATTTTTAATTGTTACATGTCTTTTTCCCCAGAGTTCAGCCTTTTCTAGCATGGCACAGGACCACAGGGTAGCCAGCATGTTCGAGCTCTCCGTACCGTTTCGGCAGCAGCACTTCCTGTCTGGACTGCTCCTCTGTGAGCTCTCTCTCATCCTTGACCCTGAAAGTGAAGGGTAAGGTTTTTGCATAAGAACAAATGAACTCAAATTTACTGAGTTCCTTGAGGGCACCATCAGAATCTTTTAAATTACGCTCAGCATGACACTTAGGAAACTCTGAGTTGAATTAAATGGGCTGAAACCTTCTTTTTATTCCACCCACAGGGCTTTCTTCCTCCATAAAAAGGCTATTAGCGCTGTTCACTCCCTGCTGTGTAGCCACGACGCCGACCCGCGCTTTAGCAATGCTCAGGTCAAAGCTCATGTGGCTCAGCTCTATCTGCCCCTTCTGCCTGTCGTCATGGAGAGTTTACCCCAGCTCTATGACTTCTCTGGTAAATTGTACAACTTTAAAAACGCAATAAAACAAAATACTTGGTCAAAGCCTGGGACACATTTATTATACATAAATTTTTTTTTTTCTATGTTGATTTGATATTGCTTTTTAAAAATATTTTGATCTTTTCTCACATAATGTAAACAAAAAAATTCATAATTTAATTTAATTTCAATGGGAATCTGTAATCCATACAAAAGGAAAGTAGACTACACAAATGTGTGTGTGTATATATATGTATATAAGAGTTGGATAAACTGGTTTAGTAGTTTTTATCATCTTTAATCATCTTAAATCAAATAAATGTGACTAGGCGTCTTTGAATTTCATCTAGTTTTTACATACATTTTTTCAATATACTTTCCATTTTTATTATTACACCTAACATTTTCATTTTAATATCACCAGACTCCTCGGCTCGGGCCCGACACACAGCCCACGCGGACGACGTTGACCCCGACGGCAGCAGCACCATCAGTCAGTCTGTTGCCATGGCAATCGCCGGCTCCCCTCTGCCACACGCCAAAGCCAACCCATTTGTGCTGCCGACAGTGGTTAGTGCTATCAGCTGGGGTCAGGCTGCCCCCACCCTCTCCTCCCAGGACCTTTTGCACTGACAGGTCACAGATTGGCCCAAATGTGGGAGGGTCTCACTGTTAGATAAACAGTGCCCACCCATTCACAAAGCAATAACATTGGTGTCACTTTTCGTGTTTGCCTCTAGATGTCTCTACATACAATAGTTTGAATCAACTTGGATCCCCAAATGAACTGTAATGACCCTGCGTGCTACCTCTCGTCACTCTGCAGCCATAAACCATTCTTTCTTTAAATTTCTAGTATTATTCTGAAGACCTCAAAGTACTAAAACCAGATGTGAAAGTTATAACTTTAAGTTACTATGTCAGCAGCAATATTTAATACATTTAATACTTATGTTTATTGTTTATCCATTGTACCAGTCTGTACATTCTTATAAAGGTCAATCTGTCTAATATATTTACTGTTACATTCTACGTAGGTTCCTCCAATTTATGAAGATTATCCATAGTTCTTTTCCAAAAGACCATAAGTGATTTTAGGTCACACATTAGTTGACCTCATATTGTCATGTTTGTCTCCTCCCTCAGCCCGGGAGGCAGTCCAGCTCTCTGTCAGCTGAATGCAGTCGGACTTTGCTCCTGTGTTTCCTTTGGGTGCTGAAGAATGCCGACGCCGCCCTGCTGGAGAGATGGGTGTCTGATTTGTCCATCCTACAAATTAATCGGCTCTTGGATCTGCTGCATCTTTGTATATCCTGCTTTGAGTACAAGGTAGTGCCCTCAAGGTCTTCATTGCAAATTTCCTAGTTGTTCATATTTTATTGTATACATTTTGGATATGTTATGGAGATGCACATACCTCTGTATCCTGTCTCCCATAATGTAGTCAACTTTTTTGTGACCAAATTTCTAAATTTTACTGTGTTTTATGGTTTACACATCAGGGTAGGAAAGCTCTCGAGAGAATGAACAGCTTGACATTTAAAAAGTCCCAGGACATGAAGGCCCGACTGGAGGAGGCCATATTGGGGACCATTGGAGCACGTCAGGAGATGGTTCGCCGCTGCAGAGGTAAAGTCAAAGTAACGCTTTAATGAATGGGTGTGTTCAAGTCTTGGATTTAGCTTATGAGGAAATTGCCTCTTATAGAGAGGAGTCCATATGGCAGCCAGGAGAATGTGAGATGGAGGAAAAATGTTACGCACTGGAAGCAAAACACTGACAGAGTTGATAAGTATGAAGTATTGAAAGTTTATGAACTTGGGTACTTTTATTATGTGCTATTACTAAGATACAATTTAATACTTTGCTAGAACTAAGACTGAAGTTGAGCAGGAGTCTGTTGTGGATGGAAACTTGGCCACTGAGGCTTCTCTAATAGTCCTGGACACACTGGAGATTGTTGTCAAGGTAACATAATAAAAGATTTGGAACTATAGTATTTTATTGATCATGTTTAATTGAGTGTACTTTTCCTTTTAGACTGTAGTAGCATCAGAGCTGAAGGAGAGTGTGTTGGGGGGTGTGCTCAGAGTGCTTCTTCACAGCATGGCAGGCAACCAGAGTGCCCTCTTCCTGCAGCACTGCTTTACTACACAAAGAGCACTAGTATATAAGGTACTAGATATTGTGTTCTTGAAGGGTTTAATAGCAAAACTGGATAAATGCCATCAAAAAAGTCAGTCCTTTAGATCTACTCAACTTATAGTGCATTATTAGCAGTCTGTATTAACTTAATAAAATAAATTAACTTTTTATTGTTTTTATCTAGGTGATATGCTTTTTTTTTTTATCTTATTCATTGTATATAATATATTGATAAGTGTCTGTATAGACTGTGCTATAGACTATGCTAAGTTGCAGGATTGAGTTAAGAGCTTATTATGTTGTTGTTCACTATTGTGTTTTTAGTTTCCAGAAATGCTGTTTGAAGAAGACACAGAGCTTTGTGCTGACCTGTGCTTGCGCCTCCTGCGCCACTGCAGCAGTAGTGTGGGCTCTGTCCGAAGTCACGCCTCTGCCTCCCTGTACCTGCTCATGAGGCAGAACTTTGAAATTGGGAATGTAAGTTTCAAATCTAAGTTGATTTGAACATTCTTAAATCACCTAATAATTCACATTTTTATTTGTATTTTTTCACAGAACTTTGCTCGAGTAAAGATGCAGGTTACAATGTCCCTGTCATCTTTGGTTGGGATGTCTCAAAATTTCAATGAGGAGCATCTTCGGCGGTCGCTGAAGACTATTCTGACTTATGCAGAGGAGGACCTGGAGCTGAGAGACAGTCCTTTCCCTGAGCAGGTGTGCATCAGCATCCATACAGAAAAAATGTTTATATAGACTAATATGATGTATTTTTTATTTCAAACTAAGGTTCAAGATCTTGTGTTCAACTTGCACATGATTCTCACCGACACTGTGAAGATGAAGGAGCACCAGCAGGACCCCGAGATGCTTATTGACCTCATGTACAGGTACTGGACCACATGTCTAATCTAGAATCAAAAATTTACCATAAAAAGTAAATGTTTTATATTTTTTCTACATTTTTTTACAGAATTGCCAAAGGCTACCAAAACTCACCTGACTTGCGTTTGACGTGGCTCCAGAATATGGCAGGGAAGCACTCGGAGAGAGGGAATCACGCTGAGGCTGCTCACTGCCTGGTCCACAGCGCCGCTCTGGTGGCAGAATATCTTAACATGCTTGAGGATTGTCGTTATCTGCCCATCGGCTGTGTCACGTTTCAGGTCAGTTCACTCTCTCATTAAAAAAACTTAAGAGAGTAATCTGTCATTTGGGTTTGTGTGTTATTTTACAATTCATGTGTAGCATCATTAGTACAGGCTAGTATTACACAAGTATAACCGTGATGTTAAAATGCCAGATTACAAACATTTATCTAATCCTCACCACAATATTTGCACAGTTGATTTTATATTATAGCATTATTTAATAGTTTTGAACTAGTCCGAAACAAATTGCAGATGTATAAGTCATTCATTTTTACAGCTACTATTGTTTCTTTCTGACTCCTCTGTTTTTCCCATAGAATATCTCCTCCAACGTGCTTGAGGAGTCTGCTGTATCTGATGACGTCCTATCCCCTGAGGAGGAGGGGATCTGTGCTGGGAAGTACTTCAGTGAATCGGGTTTGGTTGGCCTCCTGGAGCAAGCAGCTGCCTCTTTTAACATGGTAAGACTCATTCTCTCCAACCACATGGTGACAAGCTAATGCTAACACAGCAGAGGGGCTGGGGCTGTTACATGGCTGAAGTGAAGTGATGTGATTGACTGCTTATGGAAATCCCGCCTCTCTGTGCCTCTGTAAACACAGGCCGGGATGTATGAAGCCATAAACGAGGTCTACAAGATCCTGCTGCCCATCCATGAAGCCAACCGAGAGTTTAAAAAGTTAGCCACTGTCCACGGAAAACTGCAAGATGCCTTCAATAAAGTCTACAATCAAGTGAGTTGGGTCTACAAAGTTCAGTCTCATATGAATACAACCAAGTAGCAAATTATTAAGCACACTATTTATAAACGTTAAGAAATATATCTGGTAGATTTGTGGTTTATGTAGTTACATTGTTAAAATACTTTGTTGATATCTGAAGTTAGAGGAATATTCCTAGGCCAAACTTTGAGATGAAAAAGTGTAAATTCAATGGGTCAAAAAAGTTGTCTTGAACCTGAGATTTGTTGATTAAATATTTGCACAAAACGTTAAAATAATCAAATGAATGTACAGAAAGTTTTCAGAATATTCAAATTTTCTGTGTATCTGCTTTTCAGAGCTCAGGATGGGAGGTAACAACTTCATTCATTATCAGGATTAGTATGAATAAAATAACATTTGTATCTCACTGTTTTTTTTTCCTTGCTCATAATTTCTTTGTCCTTCTTCCTATGGCACTGAAATGGTAAGTTTGACATCCTTTGACCAAGCTCATTTTTAAACACTGTTGAAAAACACATCACTCAAGTCAATAACGCTGGACCTTTTTTTAACAAGTGTCATTTCCCTTTAACCTTTGCAGCGCTCAGAGGATGTTTGGCACCTACTTTCGGGTTGGATTTTATGGCTGTCACTTTGGAGACCTGGACGAGCAGGAGTTTGTCTACAAAGAGCCATCAATCACCAAATTAGCTGAGATCTCCCACCGACTTGAGGCATGTTAATCTTAGTCGTGGAAATAATCATTGTGTCGCTAGTGATTTATGAGTGACATATTTATAAAGGACAATCTCTTTATCTGTACAGGAGTTCTATTCTGAGAGATTTGGAGACGACGTGGTAGAAATTATCAAAGGCTCAAACCCAGTGGACAAACACAAACTTGACCCCAACAAGGTAGCTAGTCATTTGTAAAGCACCATAATGAGTTGTTGTTTTTTTTAAATATTTTTTTTTGAACTTCTGAGGTACTCTCTATTCACCGTCTGTACTTTTAAGAGCCTTGTTATGCTAAAGCAACTTAATGAGCTTCATAAACAATAGTTTTCCCTCATTATTAAGTTACTCATGATTCAGGCATGTTTGAGTAATCCTGTATTGCCCTGCATTTGAGGCTTGAGCGGTCAGACAATCTCTGTGTCCACCTACCCTCTAATTAGTTCTGCAGTTTTAAACATAAAGTCAACAGACCTCTTTCTATTGTAAAGTTATTTTAGAGCACTATTGCTGTCTACAATTACCAAAATATAAAATGATTTATGATCTTTGTCAGTTCTGCAAGTAAAATTTATTATCACATTTCCCTATATTTCATCTACTGGGATTTTAAAGGCACAGGAGAGATAAGTACCCATTGCTTAACAAATGAACACTGAAGCAAACGGCTAATGCAGAAGTCTCTTATTTCTTGAGCTATTGTTTCTTTCTGACTCCTCTGTTTTTCCCATAATATATCTATTTCTACACACATTAAAAATTTTATTTTGGAATCAGTCACCTGCTGAATACTGTTGTGATATTTCAACTTCTCTTCTTATCCTAGGCATACCTCCAGATCACTTATGTAGAGCCATACTTTGATACGTATGAGCTGAAGGAGCGGATCACATACTTCGACAAAAACTACAACCTGCGCACCTTCATGTACTGCACCCCCTTCACTCTGGATGGCCGTGCACATGGAGAGAGTTACACGAGCAATATAAGCGCAAAACTATCCTAACCACATCTCACGCCTTCCCCTACATCAAGACTCGCATAAATGTGATCCACAAAGAGGAGGTGGGTGATGGGGCATTAGTGTTTTAGTGATATAGGCTGTTGCAATCAAAATAAATAGATTTGGAGAGTAAAGTTAAAATTTAGTTTTTTCTACCTCATAAGACTTCGTGTTAAATTGAGGATTTAAATTTAAAAGAAGTAACCATATCAATGTGCATTGCACATCTCTGCTTCAAAGGTGGTATGTAGTTTATCAAGTTTTTGTTGTTGTTGTTGTTGTTGTTGTTTTTTTTTACTAAAAAACAAGTGCTCTTTTTTTAAATGTTCATTTCCTCATCATTACAAAATCTGTGTTTTGTGTTTTGCAGATTATTCTTGTCCCCATGGAGGTGGCCATTGAGGACATGCAGAAGAAAACTCAGGAGCTTGCATTCGCCACAAACCAGGACCCTGCTGATTCAAAGATGCTTCAGATGGTGCTGCAGGGCTGTGTCGGCACCACTGTCAACCAGGTGAAGTTTTTTTTTTCTATGCTGGCAGTAGCTCTTGTTGACCCAGGTCCTTTTCACCATTTAACCTGAAAACTGATGTTTGTTTCCCGCTTCTGGCAATGCATACAGCTGTCCATGAACAAAGCTTGTCTTACTTCATGTACCTGTGTATGAATTGGTAAATAGTTTCTTGAGGGTTTTTTTTTTTTGAGTTTCAAGTTGAGGTTGAAATGGAATATAAAAGCTACCTAAATGGCTGTTATGCCAAGACTTTTTCATGACTTGTTACTGCTATATATTATTTAGTACAACCCATCAATGTTAAGGGGTACATGGTCTGGGTTCATTGTTCCCTGGATGAAGATTAAAGCATCAGTGACACACATTCCTGAGCTCTTATGTAACCTCCCTGTCTGTTCCCTGCACAGGGCCCCCTTGAGGTGGCGCAGGTCTTTTTGTCTGACATTCCCGATGACCCCAAACTCTTTCGGCATCACAACAAACTGCGCCTCTGCTTTAAAGACTTCACTAAGAGGTGATGACACACACTGCACCAGATGGATCCCGCTGTGGAACTAATAACAACGGCTAAATCCCTGCCTTACTTTACTTTGAATGCCTTTTGAACACAGGTGCGAGGATGCCTTGAAGAAGAACAAGGCTCTGATTGGTCCGGACCAGAAGGAGTACCATAAGGAGTTGGAGAGAAATAACAATAAGTTAAAAGAAGCGCTGGGCCCTCTTATCAACCGCAAAATCCCACAGTTGTACCAAGCGCTGCCGGCTCAGACAGTGCAAATACAAAGGTTACACGAGACACAAAACACACTCGCCCACACTTAACACACACAATATGAGCTCATACTTGTCTTCACTGTAACATAATCTGGGATTGTATCATTCGCACAGCTCAAAGCCATGTCTGTCATCTATTGAGGCAAAGCAGTGACACAACTTGAACCTAAATCCCGCCTTAAAACCCTGTGAAACTGTTGCCTCAAACTGTGATTTATACATTTTTACATTCAAAGTTTAATCTGGGATGGGATTAAAGCAGAGAAGCCTGTTTGACTTGGGAAGCTATCTCACCATATGTTTCTGGTTTTATCTGTGTTTGGCATTCATTCAGCATTTTCATGTAATGGTCTGTGGACCACTGGGCTTCTAATTGAAAACATATTCAAACAGCACCTGCCAAGGAGCAGGGTTAAAATGGAGCTCCATTTTATGACTTTGTTTAAAGTTAATTATATTTATTAAGAGGATCTAGTTAGCACAACACCTACTGTGTTTGGAAATCCTTATCTTAATATTTTAAATGAATAACTACTATCACCTCAAAATTATACAAACTTACCACATTGCTGTTTTGGAAGATCTTCTGTTAGAGTTTGAATCATAAGTGGGTTAAGACTAGAAACCTAAAAAATGCTGCACAATATATTGCAATCAAATCAAAATTGCAGTTTGAGTTGGAGCTTCAAATCACTAAGGCTGGAGTTATTTAGATAATAGATAATGTACTATGTAAAGAACAGAATAGAACTCTATTGCAGCCTTAGTTTTTATTGTCGCTGTTAGTACTATACAATGTTTTGTAATCTAGATGCAAACAAAAACATATTGCACACTAGTTCTATACTCTAGTGTGACATGTATGGATAGACTATAAACTTCATATTAAACAAAAGAGTATTTTGTGAACATTTTGTAATATTAATGGCACTAGTTATTGATAGTCATACTAGCAGCCTTTCTTTCTTTACAATTTATTACTTCTACATGATTCATATTTTTTCACACTTCTTCTTCTTTCACAGTTCTTCTCTGTCTGCATACTAACTCACTGTATATCCCTGTTGTCTGTTTTTTCTCCCGCAGGAACTCATATGGCCGCTCTAGTCTGCGCCGGGTTGACTGCTGAAACGTCAAACAATTCAATCGTTCAAATAAACAAGCTTTAAAGATGTCGCCCCATCTCGTCCCGTCTGCTCTCCCTCCCCCCGCGGAGCAGCAACTGTCCGGAGCACACACGCATCATCCTGTCCCAGGTCGAACCCCCACAGACAGCCGGCCACCCACTCTTCCCTTAATCCTCTCTGTGGCAGCCAGCACACACAGGCAAAACACACACTTGTCACCTATTAGCATGTTGGACCTCCACTTGACCAGTCTGCTCCCTGACACCTCTATTCAAACACCACTATATTGTTTATACTGGGGGTTATCTGCACTGTAAATGCCATTATTTAGAGAACGGACCTGGCCCCATAGAGCTGGCACAGAATGGATACCATATGTGTTAGTGCTGGAAACTTTTGGATATTATTTTTGTTGTTCATTTTTTGGGGGTATCTACTGGATAAGCTGGCACAAATTCACACAAACTTCTCCCACTAACTGCAAACTACCATATAGAGTACATTTTATAATATAAGTATACATATATAATACAAGTAATACAAGTCAAAATATAAATGTTTGGAGTCATGGACAGGGTTGATTTAAAACTAAAGTAGTTCTAAACCTGGAATAAGGACTTGAGTAAAAAAAAAAAAAAACATTTCTACTAACCTATATTTTTATTTGCCAGTGTTATCTATGTATATCGCATGGGACTATAACATTATTATGAACAGATCTTTTCTAGTAAACTGCCATTTTATTATTGAGATAAAGCTAAATATACTCTGCAGAACAATAAACATTCCAAATTGTATTTTTTTTATACTAGGCTGTTAACTTGTTACTACTGTACCTTAGTGTTGGGCTAGAAGCAGGTAGCCTTTTAGCTTGTCTTTCTATTGGACTTTTTATATTCGACCAAATATCTAGCATTCCTTCTACTCCCTGTCAGGGCTTTCTATTTGTTCACTTTTTTACATTGTGGAAGTTGGATATCTAAAATCGGGCCTCAACGGGGGCTAATTCCTGCAGATCACTGTACGGGACCTGGGAGGGGACCCTTTTTATTAACTGTGAAATATTCAAATAATGCACTGTGCTCACATAAGATATCACAAAATGCTATGCCCTTTAACTTCAAGTGTATAAAATGTGTAAACCATGATCTTACGGATGCCTTAATGCATTTTAATGTGAGGTATATGGCAATTTATCTTTGA
The DNA here is from genome assembly GCA_019594935.1 of Periophthalmus modestus. Taxonomy (NCBI): domain Eukaryota; kingdom Metazoa; phylum Chordata; class Actinopteri; order Gobiiformes; family Gobiidae; genus Periophthalmus; species Periophthalmus modestus. The sequence goes on from JAIEZT010000019.1 coordinate 23,719,083, forward strand.
TTGTTTTAAACAACAGTCTGAAAGCACTCCAAATATCAAATGTATGTGTCTGCGACTCAGCTGTGGGAGAAAATGTGTCTACTGTATCTATGTATTGCACTATTATAAATGTTAAACTGTGGCACAACACTGTACTTCTTAAAGACTCATGTCATTTATACAAGCCTGGAAATGTTTTTTACTCTTTAGTTAAATGTTTTATTTATTTACATTTTTACTGCTTTGTATTAAATTCTTCTTTCTACACTTTGGAGTGATTTGTTTAAGCAACTTTTAGACTTTTATCTTTATTATCATTATTATTATTATTATTATTGCACTTTATCAGGGTTAGGATTAACATTAGCTTCAATGTCAGATATAGGACTACAATTTTCATGATGCCATGATCTGTTACGCATTTAGTTACTTTACTATCGTACAGTAATTGGGAATTAACGATAAGTTTGTTAATTTATTTAATATTTTTGTTTGTGATTTTTGACAGAGGACTGGTGACATACTTTTTTTTATTTACTTACAAAACCACAGCACTGTATTTTCTCTATATTAAGCAAGAATATAGTGCCACATTTCCTACAGTCCTTCAATCTCTCCCCAAATATTCGTGGCTCTTGCTTTTTCAATTACTTGAGTTAAACTAATGGGACCAAACAAGTGAAGCAGCACTGATTAGATTAACGACTCTAGCTTTGGCTTTTGGCTGCAGTCTTTAAACTTTACCAGTCTTTGTGCTCAACTACAGGGCCTTCTATGTTTACATTCAGCAGTTTCAATCAATGTAATGGCAGGGAGAGGATTTTTTAAAAAGCAGTTGCTTTTCTTGCCCTAATTTCCCACTGCATTAATTATATCTCTTGTGAAAATACTGATTGAATACTTTGCCACAGCCGTTCAAAATACTAATAGGCTATCCTTTAGGGGCTAAAGCCTAGTTATAAATATAATCATTGAGTCTGTACTCATAAGCCTACAGATCCCACTTTCATTCGTTGCCAATTAGCTACAGCCTGTCCACAATATGAAACCCATTCAAACTGTTATTTCAGTGTGCGTAATTTAGCCATCCAGCATCTCCTGTTTGTCAATAACCGGACCTCCCTACGCCCAGCGCAGACAATGTGGGTCATGGGGACAGCGGGCCTGCAGAGGTCAGGGGGGCCTGCTTAGAGCCAAAGCTCTGTGGTTTCATGTGATGGAGAGCGGGAGGCAGAGCTTGTGAAATCCCCGTGCGCCGCTGGCCCTTTAAGACGCACGGAAGGGTGGGGGCCATGGCGCGGGGAGCGGACGGAGCATCTTGGCTGCAGTGTTTTTGTCTCTGTCAGAGAGCGCCCCTGGGCCGAGGCGGCTGAGAGGACTTACAGAGGACAGGTAAGAGGCGACACTAAGTTACAATCTGTCTTCTTGCAAATCTGGCGTTGTTTTTGCACTTGAATTTGTTGCACTGTGGATGAAGCGCATGGTTCAGAGTCTGACTTCTTTGTAAAGCCGCGGACCAACCCATTCCGCTCTCCTCTCCTCCCTGCGCGAACTAACGGGGTTTGGAGCCGAAAAACACGCGGCTTTAGTTTAACTCACATTTCTCCTGCGCGTTGAAGTCAACGTGTTTTTGATTTTGCACTAGTTTGGCTCGAGCGTTCAGAGGAATGTTGAAGCGAGACACGGTGCTTCGCCAGTGCGTGTCTTTTTGTTCAGAGCATCCCTGGGTCAGGGGCAAATCTGGTCAATAAATAGGCTCCCACAGTAGCTTTAAAAAAACGTAGGCCTATTTGCATTTAGAAGCGTTAGATTGGTTTGGGCAAAGGCTTATGGGAAGACTAGTGTTGTACTCTATATGTCCTCATTTGGTCATACTGGTCTAATTGTTTCCATAGAGGAGCTGTGTGCTCAGCGCCTTTTCATGGATATTAACGTCCAGTGTATTATTCATACTTTTTATGTTTGGAGGAAATCAACTATTCAAATGCAAATTACTTTTAGTTCACCCTAAGTTTGGGTGTGTAGTTTTGTGATTGCATTTTACATTTATTCTCCTCTAGCCTGTTATGTCTACTGTAACAAAACCTCCTGTTTGTTTGTGAAGACATTTATGTTGCAACCAAATAGTTCACTCATTGCACAAGAAACCAATATTATAATTTCATTAAAATTTTGAAAGAGAAAAATGAGTCTAAGAGCTCGGGGGAGAGGGTGGGTCCGCGCTTTCTGCGACTGTTCATTACTTCCAGATGTTCATCAGCTTTTCCTTGTGCGTCTTGGCCACAGATTTGCTGCTGCTCTCTTCGCTTAGAGCTGGTCAGTGGTCACCAGAGGCCAATTCATATCCTGATAGGACTGTATGTTAGGAGGTCAATGCTGAAGCTGTATTTTTAACTTTTAACAAAAACAAAACTATTCTTGGCCATCATTTTTAACTTGATTGATTTGTCTACTCTGCTGACTTTCACACAAAGTAGCCTAGAAATAACACAACACAAAAGCCTAGCCTATATTTCAAAGATGTCAAAATAACTGAACTAAAACTGGACCAAAGTGTGCCAGACCATTACAAAAAATGGACTGACTTAGAATCAAACCAGGACTAATCTTGAACTAAAACAAATAGACAATGATTTAACCATAACTGTTAATAAAAAAAAAGGCTCAAACCAGAACTAAACCAGAACTAAACCAGACCAAAACTGTACCAAACTTGCACACTGGCACATTAGACTGGCACATTAAGACTGGGCCTAAACTGGGGACTAAAAAGTTGGAACTAATCTTGGACTAGACCAGGACCAAACCAAGTGTACTTCGGGACTAAACTAGGCTTAAATCAGAACCAAACTAGACCAAGTGATGACCATAATAGCATAACAAAACAATACTATCTGTGTGCACCTAGAATAAGTTTAAAGTACCACATTTTGAGACACAATATTGGTACTCTACACACAACTGTTGCTACTTTGAATAGCCCCGCACGTTTGTTGGTTTTCAGATAATGATCATTCTGGCAGCAGTATTTGGGGATTAAAAGTAGCTGGACTTGATGTTGTTTTGATGATGGACGGGCAGAAGTTGGCAGCATGTGGGAAAGTGCAGTCATCATCAGGCTGTTACTCTAAAATACAATACCCCAGTGTGAGGGCGGCCGCTGCTGTTGTGTAATGACTTTCTCACTGAATCAAATCGTGTACGAGAAGAGCCAACCACTGGACCAGCTGCAGCGCGATAACAGACAAACAGGACACATTTAAGCAAGTTAAAGATGCACTACGTCACTTTCCTGCTAGTCTCCATAATGTTATTGCTTTGCCTGGAAAGTTCCAAAGTATGGAATTAACCTTTCTATCTGGGATTTATGCAATTGCAGGTGTCTCTATTGTGAAATATCTTATAAAAATGCATTCTTATTGTGAGCAGACCTGGAGTGTATTGTGGCCCAGTGGCGTCACCTGCTTGTTTCTGTACAGATAGGTTTAATGCCATACTGTGAAACATTCCAGGCAAAACAATAACATTTCCAGGGAAATATGCAGTTACATAGCACATCTTTAAACGGGTCAGGATTAACAGAGAGAACGGCCAAAAGAGACTAATAAAACATGTAGTTACAACAGTCTTTTCATGACACTATCACCCTCTTGTTTTTATAATTTAACCTCTTGCGGAGTCTTGCATAGGTCTTAGTTTTACATCAGATGCATTTCCCGAAGCCACTATTTTTATCATGTCGTCACAGAATTGGAAAAAGCTTTACATGCATATATATTTCAAGTTTAGACTTTAAAAAAAATATATAAAATGTCAGTGATACTGTTGTCAGATTTAATAAAGTTATTATTAATTTGATGACAGCTAAAAAACATCTGAAAAAGTTGGGATATGGCATCAAAAAGTAGCACCTCTCATTTAAACAGCAGCAGTGGGCATTTTGGCACTAATGGGTTTTATTTGGCTACACTTTTCTAAAGCGTTTTACTGCCTTCATTGCCTTTATTGGATCATGTGCTTTTACAAGGAATAAGAACTTAAACAAAAAAAAAAAGTGCTGAATTAGCTCTACTTAAACCAGCCTTTTATGCTAGTCAGAATGGCAGCCACCAAGGAAACCGTATTTATACCAGTAATTTTATAGGAGTGCATTGCATTTCACCATTTGTGTAAGTGTTCAACTCCTGAAAAAGACCCCGAAATGGAAAAAGTGGTTTTCTGCGGACTTTTGAAAATACAATATGGAAGTATCATTACAGGTTTTATTAGATATTACCAAATTAATAGACAGACCGTCACACAGTCCCTACTATTAGTGTGAGTCAGTTTTCCTACTGTAATTTTCCAGATGTGACATTAGCAGCTGAAGACAGTGACTTCATAAATGATTGATACCTTCCTGTCCTACATTTATGACTAACTGTCCATAAAAACTGCCAATGTGACAAGATCCCTTTGACATTTATGAAAACAATAAAAAGTCTTTCTCAAAGGGCCCATATTACACTATTTTCTAATCTATGTTATAATATTGTTTCCTCATCACAAACATACCTGGAGTTTTGTTTTGTTTCATTCACACATGTTTAACACACAAACTGCGTATTTAGGTTGAGTTTCTTCTCTCAAACAGAAAACACTCCAACTTGTGATGTCATGCAGTAATACAGGAAGTGCTCCACTGTGTTTTTAAACGCCATACACCTTCACTAGAATCACTTGGATAATTTCAGCCCTGGAATTTCCAATCTTTACTGAACAAAATTTAAAGCTCTTTAGCTGTTAACTGAAAACCACCACTTCATGACATCACAAACTGGAATAAAGCATTTTGAGATTTGGAGATGTAGACAGACTTAGAATATTAGGATAGCTCAAAACATTTGTCAATGAAACAAAACACAACTGTTTTTGAGAAGGTAACAACATTATCACATAGCTTAAAGCTTACAAGGCTACATTTTGCATGACCTTTTTAAACAAGACAAATAAGATTCAATCTGTTGAAAGTAAATACCATAGTAATAGTAGTTGTGGTTATTAATCTATATAAACAAAGAGGCGTTACTTAAGGCATGTGCTATAGTGGCACAGTTGGGGTCCAGTGAGATCAAAATACCTCACATACCAGACTTGACATGGTTTCTCTCCATTTACAGTCAACGGGGGTTTGTGGTAACATGAGAAACACCCTTTTTGCCATTTTAAAGAGCCCATATTAAGCTATTTTCTGAGTTATGCTATATTGTTGTTTCCTCATCAAAAAAATACCCAGAGTTGTGTTTTGTTTCATTCACATGTTTAACACACAAACCCTGCAGATCACAGTTCTTCTCACAAAAAGAAAACACTCTGTTCCACCTTGTGATGTCATGTGGTAATATAGGAAGTGCCCTACTGTGTTTTTAAACTCCACACACTTTCACTAGAACCATTTGGATAATTTCAATCCCTGGAATTTCCAGTCTCTACTGAACAAAAGGTAAAAGGTAGCTGTTAACTTGAAAACTTCTTCAAAAGATGGAACAGAGGATTTTGAGCTCAAAACACAAAAACAATTCCAGCAATGTTTTTGAGAAGGTAATAAGTTTCTAACGCGGCTTAAATCTCACAAGAGTCACTTTTGTGTAATATAAGACCTTTAAAGTGAATTTAAAGTTCTCATCCGGCTCTACGTTTTGGTGGTAATTGGTCGTTTGCAGATGTCCAGATTTCCCCTAAGAAACCCTAGCTTCCTCTTCTGGAGAGTAAATGCGTATATCAGGTTAGCAGCCAGTTGCAGCTGGAGACTCCTTCCTGAGGTTTTCTTGACAGTGAGGAATGTGATTTTCTCATTACAACATGTGGGCCTGGGGGTGCCGAGGGGTACAGGGGGGTTTGTGAGTTATAAAGCCCAATTTGGTGAGAGAGGGGACCACACGCCGGGTATTAAAACGGTTTAGTGACTCTTAATGAAATTACAGCCTAAACCTACATTACACAGATCTGTCACTGTCCATGATTCACGGCTGATAATGATGTTTTTGTAGTTTATCCCCATCTGTTGTCTGTAGAGAAATGCTGAATGGACCAAAATGGCTACTTAAACAAACAAAAAACTGATATATTATTATTGCTTTGCATGGAATTTCACAGTATGGCGTTAAACTTCCCTATCCTGCCATTGTGTTTTTATTGCTCAAAAGTATACAGAAAACATGCATTCTTAGTTTGAGCGGGTCACCCCTCCACAGATCTAACGCATTACTTGGCCTGACTGAGTTATTTGCTTGTCTCCATGAAAGTTTTGTTTAATGCCATACCATGGAACATTCCAGTCAAAGCAATAACATCTCCCCGGACGCAATCAAATGGGGAAATAAGAAAGAAAAAAGTTACCGAGTGTAGCTTTAATGGATTAACTCAATAAACACTAAGAACAACCTAAGAACTGAGTGAAAGTCAAAACCAACAGATACCAACATTAACCTTGACACTAATTATAAGAAAATAAAGTCATATTAGTCTGTCATAGATAAACTTAACATAAACAAACAGAATAGATATTGAGAAATCATTTAAACAGGAGTATCGCAGTATCATTTGTGATATCACTTCAACCCAAGGCCAGTTTATGAGCTCAAACAATATCCAAACTTGTAGTCTCCCAAAATCAACATAGAAAATACTTTGTAAAAGACTGTGTCAAAGATTGTCTTAAAATAGTAAGCCATTTCTAATAAGCAGGTATGTTTTCACAAAGCACACAAAACATCACAGTTTACATCTCAACTTCTCAGACCATTTTCAGGTCCAAAACAATTAAATAAGTCAGTGCTTTGGCAGTATCCACTTTCCAACTATTTTGCAAAAATAAACAGTGGTAAGGACAACTTTGGTCTAATGAGCAGAAGATAGAGAAGTTACATTACTCCCTATAATGGTATGTAAAAAGATAGACAAAACCTGCATTACTGTTCTAAGATGACTTTTGCATTTCAACACAACTTCATCTAGACAGATAATCTAACTCAAGACAATTTAATGTGGTTAGTTGTAATGTAATTAAAATGTATCAATGTTTCACTGTTACTCATCTTAATGTCTTTAGTAAAACAGCTGGTCTGAGTGAAATGGGAAGTAATTGGTAAAACCCCTAAGAGGATGCAAACAGATGACTTCCTGTTTCCCGGTGTGCTGTACCACATTTTGGCCTTTTAACCCTGTCCTACCCCGCACCAGGTTTAAACCATCCTCAGGGCATCTTCTGGTCTGTGTTATTCTTACCACTCCCCCTCTGCTCTGCATCAGGCTGATCCCACCTCCCCCTAAAATACGCACACAGGAATTCTCCCCTAAATTACTTTTTTTCATTTTTCCGGTGCAGCTCCTTACCCCTGGACCCCACCCTCCTTGAGTTTCCTGTTATAAGTTCAGCACAATGACCAATGGCTGAAATGGAGCTGTTTACTGAAGCTGGAAAGCCCCTCCTTATAGGACTACTACAGTCGCCTGTTTAGGTCCTATACTAAAACCCTCCAGCAGAAAAGTTCCATAGTGCACCACCAGAAAAGTTCCAATGTGCTATGGAACTTTTCTTTTCATTAATCTTACAAACGAAAAGATGATTTGTGCCAGATTTAGCTACTGCTACTTTTTGCGGTCCCTGAACAGGTGAACACACATTAAAAATACACATTATAAGACCAACTTAGTTCATCATTAGCATTAATAAAATACAGCGGTTTGCCACCTGCTTGTCTCAAAAATGTTTTTGCTTTGCCTGGAATGTTTCACATGGCATTAAATCTATCTCCATGGAAACAGGCAGAATCAGCAGCACCATCAGTCTAGATCTGTGGAAAGGCAGCCCAGCTCAGTTTTTTACGATATTCTTTAAAACACCTATAATTATTTTAAAAATGCAAGACTGATAAGTTTACTGCCATGCTGTAAAAAAATCCTATGCATTCAAATCTCCATGGTGACAGCTGGTTTCATATATCCACCAGAAATTGCAACCTTCACTGACTTCACTGTCCTAAATTTGCATGCCATATTGGGTGAAAAACATGTCTTCTCTAGCACAAGTACATTCTGTGTTCATATGAGATCACCAGACTCTGAAGCTGAAGGCCTTGTCTGTCAAACATACAGTGACGTATACAGTAGACTGATGACAAGCCGCCTTTGTTACTGCTACATTTCAGATCCTTTTGTAAGATATTTTTTCTATTCTTGGATATATTATACATTCAGGAGTGGCAGACTGAATTACGCCAGCTCTCGAGAAGATAAACACTACTATAAAACATTGATGTGTCTGCTCTGTGCACTTTATGTAACTAAAATGTCAAATTGTGTATTGTTGTGCTATTTTTAGGCAAGGAATGTGTAATGATAACACGCCTCTTAGGTGGAGCAGTTTGTAAAATAAGTTCTTTGAAAATTTACTGGCATCTATAGAATCCAAAGAGTGAATTTAAAGGTGAATTCTAAGTAGTCACTGTTTTTGTGTTGGCCCCATGCTACAATGAAGATGGTTGTATTGGACTGGCATCTGATGTAAACACCAACACAAAACTGATACATATCTAGGAATACTGTACATTTTGTTTAGGAGGCTGAAATAAAGAAAATATTAAAACATTTAAAAGTGAATCTAGTACTAGGGGACTTCAAGCAGGGTCCTTTTTGTGTTAGCCCCAAGCCAGAATAATGAGAAATAGTTGAATTCAGAAGGGCATCTGAAGCAAATACTAAATAAATAATCATCTGATGAAATGAATAAGCATCTAACTGTGAAATTTGGTCTAGGCATTACCATATAGTGAATCATGCTCAGCTATGAGAGGAGTCATGGTCTTCACATTTGAGAACTTTCCATTTGCATTTCAGCTGTACTCTTAACCCCCTCTTCACCCCCTTCTCCTCCGCACTCTCTCTTGCACATTCCCAACTTCTGTTCTCCCAAATGGACTCCTCTCCGGTGCTTTCTTTGTCTTTTGCCTTGTTACTCCTGAGCTCAGAGGAAGTGACTTAACTTTTTTTTTTTCTTTCAAATCCTCTGGGAAAAACGCAACTTCTTTCCTGTAACTGCTTCTCCAGCCAACCTCAGCCTTTTGCTTCACATTACACCAACGAAAACTCTCAAAATCCATGTGTCCGCCTTTAATTGACTTGTTGACAAACTGTTGCTACTTGTGCGGTGAGTGGTGTTGATCTAGACATGAATCATCTTTGTCATATTAATCATCATGGGACAGACAAATTAAAAACAGTTCTATCGCTTGTTGTCTATATTGTTCGGTGCCCTCGCTGGGATAAATCAAGTTAAAAGCTACAGCTGTCCAAGTTAAGCTGTGGGAGTTTTTAGGCATGGAGTGGCTCAGAGTTGTATGTTTTGATCTGAACTGAGTGGGAGTGGATGGGAGTATGGGTTGTCTTATGTCTATGTAGTTTGGTGTCTGACAAAACTATTCACAGTAAAAAGTGAATCTATTGACCTGAAGGTTGCATTGAAATCCATCATCCTGGCTACTACACTTTTCCTGCGTTCACTGATTTACATTTGTGATATAGGTATTCCTTATCCCTTATTAATGCCATGCACTTCATTTATCTGCGTTTGGAACTGGCAAAACATGCACCCTAGTCTAGCCTATAGTTGGATTATATAAAAGATTGTCTGTTGTACTTCCTATTTCTTATGCTACTTTCAAAGATGGGTGATATATATAGTCTTCAAGATAATACTGAAATACTTGAACAAATAAAATGTATTGTAAAAACAAAAAATTAAAAAAATGGTGGTGTGCATGTGTTAATTTTGCTGTTTATTCACTTATGCACAGTGCTAGATCAACCAAGACATTTATAGACAAAGTTTAACCCATATCTTATTTATCGCAAAACATAATAAAAAATTCTGGGTTTTCAAATTTGTTCTAACATCACCCACCCCTACTGCCATGTTGTAGTCTACGCCTAATGCCACTTTTCAGTTTTTTTGTTTTTGCAGATATGAATTTGCAAGTACTATTCATATTATTATCACAGTATATAACTTTCATCATTCATCAATATGGACACTATCACACCAACTGTAATATTTGTGGGTCTTTAAACAGCTGTTTGTTTATTTGTGTGCGGTATTTTGTGTGTAAACCTCTGTTCTACTGCCTGTGTCCTTCGCCCGTGCCCCTCCTTGCCTTATATTAGAACCAGCTGTGGGACTAGGCCTGAATGAATGGGTCTTTGTGATTTGGCTGACGCTCCAGTCCTGAAGGTCCATTGCTCCCCTTTACCCCTCCGCCCTCAGAGCTACTGGCTTGACAGCATGGGAAACAATGCACTGCCGACAACAAGCCCGGCTGTTATGATGTAAGGAAAGGTCACTTACTGTAAACAGGGATTTGGGAACATACTCAAGCTAGAATTAAGTTGTTAAAACTGGTATTAATAGGAAACATACGTACACACTATTGTTGTTTTCTCATTGCTTCTAGTGCATACAGTAATTATGGCTGTGAAAATTTTGGCCCCGTCTCACAATCTTAATGAGTTGCTTATATGCTTATTGACCAGATCTAAACCATGGAATTTGGGTGTGTTTTAATAGACAATTTTTTTTCTTTTTTATTGTCTTTTTTTTTCTTTTTTACTACATCTGGAAGTGGTTTAACGTAACTGAAAATCTGATCTGAATGTTGTCGTGTCCTTGGGCAAGACACTTAATCCACCTCACCCCAGTGTCTGTGAACATCGGTGTATGAATGTATGTGTGTGAATGAGTGAGTGCTTCTTTGATGTAAAGCGCTTCGAGTCCCTTGAAGGTGGAAAAGCGCTATATAGAAAAAGAAAAAAAAGAGTTTATAGCACTTTTCAAACAATGTTTCACTGAGGCAACTAGACCCACAAACCAAATTCTAGCTGTTGCTGATTGATTAGTTTTATCCAAAGACAGCAGAATTTCATTTGACTTTTTTCCCCCAAATACATCTCCTTATTGAGGCAGCCAGACCTCCCTGTCAAAATATGAAGCCGAGTGTGAGAAGTATGAGAATCAGCAGACACAGTCATGGTGCTTATCTGTGGACAATGCACTCAGCAGTAAAAGCAGTAAAAGAGCAGGCGCAGGCTACAGTGTCCTTGAAGGGAGTGCATTATAAAGCCACTGGGAGCAGCCTGGTTTAAGATCTTAATAGGTGATGTCTGCTGTCCCCACAAAAATGGAGGATTGTGTACCATGCATTTGCTATTTGGATTTAAAGGGTTAACCAATCTCATGACAGCAAAGCCCTCAGTCTTGAATTCATTAGCTCTGGACAGTAAGAATGGAGCTTTCCTTTCGTTTTTCTACCAGATGTGCTGCAATTCGATGGATACGCTGGGTTGGGTCTAGCGGGGGGTTGTATGTCGTTCACTTGAGACATGTCAGTCTTAACCACTGGAATGTTTTGAGATGGTTTTTAGGCTTTGCAACCCATGTTTACAGTCTGTGGGTGCACGCTTTTGTAACCTGTCATAAGTCTGTTTTTATCTCCATGTCAACATAGCTACTCCCCTTTAATGAACTCAGAAGGTCCTAAATCCCAGCATGCCCTTTGCTCAGATGTGCCATGAACAGTATGTAGCATGAGAAACCGGATCTATTACTGCTCTATAATGCAATTATTACGTCAGTTATCATGCACAATGTATTTATTCTCATAGACTGTAATTTCATGGTACTTACAGGTTATTTTATTAATAGTAATATTTCAAATATTTCCAACTGGTCTGATTGCAGGAGCCAACTTTTCATATCATTCCATTGTGAAGATTTTGGGGGGATATTGTTTTTATGCTATGCTGTTTTTATGGATGTATGTTTTTAAATCATTATTTTAAGCAGTTATTAGAAACTGTTAGGCTTCAGTAAGCTAACATTTGAGCGTTCAGAGGACATGAACAAAACTGAATATTTTTAACTTTTCTACTGTATTTGATTGATGATCAGCTGGCATAAATAAGAAAAACTTTTTTTAACTGGCCACTTGTTAAAAGAGTTTTCCAACAAGAAGATCATATAATTTCCTATTAAAGTTGACAGTTTATTTTTTTTGTGTGCGTGTCTTTCAGCTTTTGGTACTAAAGAAGGGGCAACAAAGGACTGGGGAGCTGAGGTCCTGTTCCTGCGGCTACAGTAACTGGTACGAAGTGGAAACAAACTTTTTCCTAATACACCATCCATTTGTAAGCTTTTGCAGAATGGCATATGTTGGTAGATTGTGCGAGGCAGCGGAAAAATGTACTAAGATTCACAGTGTGTGGTGGGAAAACTGGTATTTCTGACCTAAAAAGCAATTATGAAGTCTAATCCTTTGTAATGGCAATAATAATAAGGTGACTCTTTGAATGGAGGCAGAGTTTGATAAACTTTGTAGACCTGACCTCTCTGTTGAGCTTGGCCTTATAAAAAGCACTTCAGGGTGGTCTTAAATCCAAATATAGAGACACAGGAGTACACATGCTGTACATCAAATACAACGAGGGAAGAGTTTTTATTTTGTTACAGCATATATCCTTATCTGTGTATAAACTGTTTACTGAGCAGAAACAGATACCCACTGCTGCATTATAATAGTGCTATTCCTGTGACATCTTACAGGACATACCAGAAGTGTGTAATTTGTGCTGGCTGACCGGCATCATACCCCCTGCGGGCCGCGTTAGGCTTAATGGTAGACATGCTGTTAAACTTCCGCCTGTGAGTGTGGTATGTGACTGTAGGATAGGAGCAAGGGGTGGGTTGGGTGGGGGTGGGGGGGGTAATTGGTGGGGGCATTTGTCCTAGATGAAACTGGTCCTAGAAAGTCGCCCAGAGGAGCACACTGGGTTCTGTTCTCAGCTCAAAGGGTCTCTGTTTGGGAGAGGGAGAGAGATCAGCCACTCCACAACACCCACACTTCAATGCAGATGTCCTATGAATGTGGTGTGGAAATTATTGACAGTGGCATGTTAGCTCACTATGGTTTTTGAGCCAGAAGTTGCTGTCATGTTTGGCAAATGGTTCAGGAGGAACATACACAAGTTAATGTTAGCTGTTGTTGACAAGCTACAGAATTTAGGGTACTTTCCCACAGTTTGCCAAGAAGATCAACTTTAAAGGTGCACTATGTAACTTTTCTGGTGGAGGGGCCATCACATGGTTGTCACTATAGAGATTTTTATTGATTTTCTTGTAGGAGTATGACATTAAATGTATATGCTTCCATGGAGACAAGCAGGTGACACCACCATGCCAATTTTACAGGTCAGATGAGCGGAGAAAGAGTGATTTTTGAGGTTTGAGCAAGAAAACACAAAAAACGTTTAATACCATACTGTGTAACGTTCCAGACAATGCAAAACATTTCCATTGAGACAAGCAGGTGTTGTACCCTCCACCAGAAAAGTTGCACAGCACACCTTTAAACTAATTTAGCAATATATATCCATAAATTGTAATGAACTCTGTCAACAGCATAGCACTATTAATAAATCAAAAAGGGAACCCACATGGTTTTATGTGGCAGATTACAGCCTCAAATTGTAAGGATAATGGTCTATTTGCTATTGTACTGGCCGGCTCATTTCAACAGTGTTTTCAGAAGAAGTCAGGCCTTCTGAGGTAAACCCATAATTTAAGACTATCGTCATCCCACTCATCTATTGTTTACAAAATGAAGTATTTCACTCAGTTCTCTTACAAATTAGAAATGTGAATGTGGTGTGTTCAGGAATCAAGAGGAAATTGTCAGCCGTCGATGTCCATTGGGACGGGATGTTTGGTTGCTAAACTGCTCGCTGTAATTATACCTCATCAACTGTCCCATGTCAGTGCTGTCCTCCGCCCTCCTGGCCTGTCTCACACCCCTCCCTGCTTCAGCCCTCAGCTTCTCACACGTCTAGAGTTGGACCGCCCCGCTGTATAAAGCACAGCACATCATCAGTCACACATTTCAGTCATGTTAGAGATAAAGCCGCTCACAACTCCTCAGTTATTCCTGATAAGTATGAAGTGTTTCTATCTAAAATGTGCACTCTGCATTCCTAGGACATATAAAGTATATATGGTAACTTAAGTTCAAAGGATTATCATTATTAACTCCTTTAGTTTGGTTAATCTATGGTGTGCTAAGAACATTTTATGATGTTTTGTGTAAATTCATCATTGGATATCACTTTATAATAACTACACCTTAATTAGACTTATTAGGGGTTAAGGTTAAGAGTTAGAGTTAGGGTGTTAATTAAGTAGTTACTTAGCTAATTCATTCAATATTCATCATCTTTGTTCATTCTTTGTTTAAAAGTGTAGTCTATGTGTCTAGAAAGTAAACAATAATTGTAAAATGCAGATTGAATTGACAACAATCATGACAGCATGGAAAACCAAGTTCAAGAATAATACAGGGGCAAAGATAGGAGAAATTAGTTTACAATCGACTCCAGAAAGTGAAAAACCATTCCAGGTCAAATTAGTCAGTGTTTCCAAGTGCCCTACTTTTTACAAGAGAGCATGCATTGACTGACCAGGGTCACAAGATGCAGAGAGAGACAAGGCACCCTCACATCACGATTCAAGAAGTCATTTCACTATTCTTTCTCACAAATACTTTTTTTGTTTCAAAGTGTTTTTCACATGTTGTAGATTAAACATTACTTTCCCCTCCCATGCAAAGTGATGGCCTTGAAAGTTAATCTTTTCCTGTGCACTGACTCACTTTCTGCTTTTTATTTGCCGCTGAAATACAGTAATTTATTTAAAACTGACAAAATCTGGAAAATTTTATGGGTAAAATGAGGAAATGCACTGAACTTTCTTTACACAGTTCAACTAAGGAATCTAAGTCAGCAATGTGCAAACCCCTCCTGATCATCAGCTGACTTTCCCAGAACTAAATAAAGCAAAAAACAAAGAGAAACCAAGAGAATTAAAAAGAGGAGAAGGTCCAGAGTCTTAGAAGAGCTGTGTGTAAACTCTATATCAAGAAGTGAAGTTAGCGTGCGCGGACGATTCCTAATAAGGCTGAAACTGGCAGTCTCAAAGCTCTGTACTAGAATAAGCTGCCAGGAAACTTTTCTCTGTAACTCCTCTCGACTGAGCGCTAAGAACAGCAACAAACGCTCTGAGAAAATGAAGGGATGAAATTAGACAGAGTAACTGGGTGGTACAAACGATAATATTGGTCTAAATTAAACTGAGCGCCAGTGGAGATGGAGGAAATGAATGAATGTTTTGTACCATTGTCTTTTCCAGGTGAGAGTTTGTGGGCGACTCTGGGACCAGTGGCCACAGACGCAGGATGGCTGAGGTGCTGCGTATGGATCCCACTTTTCCAGGTGGGTTTTACATGACTTTATTGAAGCAAAGATAAGACAAGATAAGATGTTACGCTGATTACAGATTAAAGGAATTGCAAAGTACAGGCTTCAGAGCCATTTTGTACATAATTAGGTGATTGTCTCAGTTTACATAAATATACAAAGCTCTTTTTTCTAAAGTCTGAGCCCAAGATTAGACACAGATTTCCGTTTGTTTGAACTTGATTTCCTTCCTTTTCAGGGAAACTCAACCCGCCAGCTCCCGCTTCACTTCACGGCAAGGAACAGGAGGCACCCTACTCAGTGGAGACCCCCTATGGCTATCGTCTGGACCTAGACTTCCTTAAATACGTCAATGACATTGAGAAAGGCAACACGATTAAGAAGGTGCCCATCCAGAGGCGGCCACGGTACGGTTCCCTGCCTCGTGGTTATGGTTATGCAGGCTCATGGTGGACCTCCACAGAGTCTCTCTGCTCCAATGCCAGCGTGGACAGTCGGCACTCCTCCTTCTCCTACTGTGCCCCTGGATACCACACCACCCAGAGGAGTGGCTTCAGCACGGCGCGTGTGGAGAAGACCCTCCTGGACGCTCGCAAGAGGCTGGAGGAGGAGAAGGACAACCGTAGGTTCTCCAACCTGGGCAGCATGAACAGCAGCGTGGCTGGCTCCAACACCTCCATCAGCAGTGCACACAGTTACAACAGAGCACATGGAACAGGGGGGTCCTTCACCCCCCTGAGCTCAGGACTGTCCACCCCCGTCACCCCCACCCCCGCCCATCTGCAGCATGTGAGGGAGCAGATGGCAGCAGCCCTACGCAAGATCAAAGAGCTGGAGGAGCAGGTCAAGACCATCCCAGTGCTGCAGGTGAAAATCTCTGTGCTCCAGGAGGAGAAGCGGCAGCTCAGTGTTCAGCTCAAGAGCCAGAAGTTCTTAGGCCACACTCTGAGCTTTGGCCGAGGTCGTCCCAGAGGAGAGCTCTACATCGACATCCCAGAAGAAGATGTTAGTACTGGGGCTAAGGGTAGCAGTAAGCTGGCCTCGCAGCTGTCTCCCACCTCTCCAGAAGCCTCCAAACAGGACTCGGGCTGTGAGATCGAGGACACAGTTATTGTAGGTGGGGCACGTCTGGGTGCAAAGAGGGAGGTGCGCACCATCGGAGTAGGACCAGAGGGCGAGCGTGGGAAAAGGCATGTCGGAGTCGGAGTTCACGAGGAGGATCTGGGGCTTGTTCCAGAGACTCAGGCCTTAAAGTCCCAGGTGGGACAGCTGGAGGGACAGTTAGAGAGGACATTGCAAGAGCTCCAGACAGCACAGAGATTGGCAGAGCAGGCTCAGAGGGCCCCTCTGGCAGAGCATCCTGTCATAGCCACCAGCACAGGCTGGCAGGAGCCAGCAGGGGGCAGTCTACACACATTAGTCAGCTTCACACAGCAGTCTGAGCAGAAAGAGCAGAGAACTGTGGGCATCCAGGTGTACACTCTGGAGCAGCCCACGGTGGTGGAGGTAGGCACACTGCTCCGAGCCCAAACCTGCCAATATACATCTGCTCCACCGGAACCAGAGGTCCAGCAGAGGCAACCTGAAGGTCTGTATGCATTATTCTTATTTTCTAAGATATTCAACATTTATTTACATTTAATTTTATAAAAAAGCATTTTGTGACATGTATTTTTTGTTGCAGCTCTATTAAATTATTTTAATATTTTCATGTTAAATGGTCAGTATTAACTTGCTCCCATTGTGCCTTCAGGTGGTCCAGTTGAGTTGCCGCTTGCTGTCAGTTCAGTCCAGGTACGAGACGTTTTGAAGAGTGAGCTATCTACTTCAGTTCCTGTGGCTCTTCCGGTCATCGCTGTCGGTGCAGCAGTGAATCAGAGCAGCACCATCAACATAAAGGAACGTGAGGTTCAAATGATTTCAACTGCAGAAGTCCAGTCAGAGGAAAACTCCTCAAAGACAGGTAATGCATTATGGCATCACCTCACGTTGCTCTTATTTTAAAGAACGTGGCAATACATTTTTGTCACTGTGATTCTTTTTGCAGCTTCGCCTAATTCTTCTCTAAGGTCAATAATGAAAAGGAAAGCAGAAGGCAAACCAGGATCTCCTTCCACTAAAAAAAACCTACAGTTCATAGGAGTAAATGGAGGGTGGGTAAATACTAGATTGGATTGTTTAAGTTCAGTATATGTCTTTGCTTCTTACACCATTTCTGCTGTGTTTTTTCTCTCTCAGTTATGAATCCACATCATCAGAAGAAAGCAGTAGTGAGAGTTCGGATGAAGAGAGTGACTCCAGTGAATATCATGAAGCCAGAGAAAAACTGCCAGAATCCACAATCCCACACCAGCAGATAATGCACACACTAGAACAGGACAACAACAGTGTACCTCAACAACCAGCCACAGACACACCAGCTATCCGCCAAGACCAGCAAACTCCCAACCAGTCTCCGAATGTGGACACAAAACTGCCAGAAGAAGTTCATTCACCAGCACCGGAGACTATAGAAGAGACAAGCAGACCACTGCCACCTCCACCAGACGCAAGCACTCTTATTTCTGAAGATGTTGTCAGCCAATCAGAGCTAAAGCAACACATCTCACAAGAAATATCCATTACTACAACAACCACTGCATCCGAACAAGGATCTGAAAACACATCATGTCCAGAACAGCCATGTGTTACTGAGGCTAAGCAGCACTTAACTATCCTATCAAAAACAGCCATACATTCTGACCAATCCGAAAACCATTCTAATCAACCAGAGTCTGAACCAGAAGGGGCTACAACCAATATCGGCCCACCACCACCTAAACCACCCAGGTAAACTGGAAATGTATAAATACAAGAATATTTTTTACAGTAGTGTAGAAATTCTATTTAATAAACTACCTTACCCTCTAGAATGTATTCAATTAATGCTCCAAAATAATCTGAAGGTCCTCTCTCTGCTGACCCTAAACTTAGCTTGCTTGCCCCCTTAGATATATAAGTTTAATGGCATACTACTCTAGAATATTCCAAGGAAAGTAATAACTTCTCCATTGACACAAGTAGGTGGCGACCCTCCTCCAGAAAAGTGACATAGTGCACCTTTAAGCACCTGTTATATAATATTGTAACGCAAGAACTACAATAACTAGAAAAAGTGTTGGAAAATCCCATGCTCATATACATAATATACTGTATATATGACTGACAGAATTGCTTTCTGTGTCTTTTATCAGACTGGAGTTGAGTGACAGCCTCTTGTCAGCGTTGTATGCCCTGCAGAAAGCTCTGGGGGACCCAAATGCTTTCAGCCAACAAGAAGCAGTACGTCTTTCTATCAGGCTTTCTGATCTGGCTTGTCTTCCTGTGTTTCTATTGCCTTGTGTTTTTTGTATATTGCTATATGTCTTTCTGTGTTCTTTTTGGCCTGTGAAGTAAACTTGTCGTCATTGTGTGTGATGCAGCGGACAGCTTATACCACCGTCCTACAGGAGTGGCTGCGCGTGTCCTGTCACAAGGCTGCAGAACCCCTCATGGTCAAAGGATACATGGACACCTTCGCCGCAGTGTCCCCTCAGCTGCTGGAGTTTATCATCAACATGGCTGACGGCAATGGGAACACAGCGCTGCACTACACTGTCTCTCACTCCAACTTCCCCATAGTCAAACTACTGCTCGACACAGGTCACTTTTGGTTTCTGCATAAACACAGTTGTTTTGTTGTAATTTAAATAGAAAACTATCTTCTCCATTCTCTCCATATATTGCTGTATAGTGTGGGTTTTTAGTCTTGGTTTTACAATTAAATATTTTGTACTTTTGAGACAATATTAAAGCAAGGCAATATCATATAAGTAGCCTTGAATTAGTAGCAATTGTTGTATATTGGATTGGTGATTAGAGTGTTTGTAAACTAACACAAAATGAAATGGTCCAGTTACAGCCCAAATATTGCGATCGGTGGTGGTCAAAAATTTTGCCACATTTCCATCTGCCAGTGCTTTGAATATCTTGAAAAGTGCTATATAAATCCATAGCGTAATTATCTTACTTTTAAAATTTGAGTAGTCATAAGTATTGTCCTATTGTAACTACTTTTTAGTATTCCTTCTAACCCTGCTTTAATTTGACTGTTGTTGACTGTGTTCATTGTTCTTCCTTATGACATCACTGTTATTGTTGTGGTGTCTGCCACACTGACTGACCTGATTTACTGGACAGGTCTGTGTAATGCTGACAAGCAGAATAAGGCGGGCTACACGGCCATCATGCTCACTGCCCTGGCTGCTTTTCACTCCGACAGCGACCTCGAGACTGTGCTGCAGCTGTTGCGCACTGGGGACGTCAATGCTAAAGCCAGCCAGGTACGCCCTCTACTGCTCCTCTGTGTCACTGCAGTGTGAATGCAGAACTTAAACTATGAACCAATCTGGGTTATTCTGTAGCGTTGGTGTAAGCTGGTGTAAGGAAACATGCCAAATTTCTTCTGATTGTTTATTTTCTGAACACAAGGGCTACTCTACCCCATAACCTATGCCAAAACGAGCAAAAGAACAGCAGTCTCAACTCACTGGAGTCTGCAAAACAGACCAGTAACTGACAAATAGAACCTTCACATCAACTTGTCAGCATAGCAACCAAATGTACATACAAAAGCAGTTACATTAACAACAACACATGCATACACAGAGAAAAGCTGTTCTGAACTCTGAACTAAACACACAATATCAAATCAGTACAATACTTTATTATAACAACATCATAACAAAACATGTATTAATACTCTATCAACACTGATTCAGAATTACAAATTTAAACATTAAAAATGTAAAAAAAATTACATTAAAAGAGAAGAGTGCTGCCTAAAAACCTTTCAGTCATGCAAGGCTAAACAGAACTGTTTTGAGCCTGAATTGAAACACTGTCAAAGTAGAGGCCTGTCTCACATCTTCAGGAAGATTTTTCCAGATTCTATGTTTAGTCCTGACTCTGAGTCCTGACTCTGAGTACCAGCAGTACCAGGTCCCTGAAGTTCTCAGAGTGAGAGATGGCTCATATGGCACTAACATGTCAGAGATATGCTTTGGTGCTAGGCCTTGGAGAGACAAGTACACAAGCAGAGCTGCTTTAAACTCTATTCTCTGAGCCTCAGGAAGCCAGTGCAAAAACCTGAGCACAGGACTTATGTGCTAATACTTCTTGGTTCTAATCAAGACCTGAGCAGCAGCATTCCGGATGCATTGCATCTGTCTTACCGCTCGTTTGGAGAAGCCAGTGAGCAGGCCATTACAGCAATCTGTAGCGTTCAGTAACGGCCTGCTCTCTGGCTTCTGGCTCTGGCTTTACTGGAAGCCAGTGAGCAGGCCTACTGGACGCAAATGCATGGATAAGCCTCTCCGAGTGTGGTTTTGACAGTATACCTTTGATTTTTGCAATGTTTTTAGATGGTATAAAGCTGCAGATGTTATTGATTTGATGTGGCTGTTAAAGTTCTAGTCTGAGTCCATTATTACCCCTAAGTTTCAAGCTTGACTTGAAGATTTTAGAGACTGGAGGTGACTGCTAACATTTTCTCTATGTTTCTGTGGGCTAAAGACTATGACTTCAGTTTTCTGAAGTTTAGTCTGAGTTTAGTTGGAGAAAGTTGGATGCAGTTGCAGAGTGAATCTACTGGTCCATTTTCACCTGCTGCCAAGGAGATATAGATCCAAGGGCTGTCTGCATATTTGTGGTTGGACACATTATTGCTACATATTAACCGGCCTAACAGCAGCATGTAGGGATTGAACAAAAGAGCTCCCAGGATTTTCCCTTGGGATACCCCACAGGTCAGGGCCATTTTATCTGAGACACATTTTCCAATTTCAACAAAGTAGTCCCTGTCTTCTAGATAGGACTTGAACCAGTTTATTCATTAATGAAATTGTTTCTAAGCCTAAATTATTAAAACAATTTGTTCATTATGTCTTTCTTGATACTTTATTAAAACTAATTAGATTAGTTTATTTGTCCACAGGCTGGTCAGACGGCTCTGATGCTTGCGGTCAGTCACGGTCGCGGGGACATGGTGAGGGCGCTGCTCTCCTGTGGGGCTCAGGTGAATATTCGAGATGACGATGGCTCTACAGCTCTTATGTGTGCCTGTGAACACGGCCACGTCGATATCGTCCGCCAGCTTTTGTCTGTGCCTGGCTGCGACGCAACTCTCACCGATAATGTGAGTCTGCACCTTCTAAACTAATTTCCATGTGTAATAAAGTCAGACAAACTTACAATTGTTGACTTTGACAGGATGGCAGCACTGCTCTGTCCATCGCCTTGGAGGCCAGTCAGAACGACATCGCAGTGCTTCTGTATGCTCACCTCAACTTCGCAAAGCCTCCTTCTCCTGTAAGTGGTCACATATGGTATGACTATCTTTTAGGCATAGTTTAATGTCAGGGCTTGTGTTGTTTGGTTTGAATCAAGTGACTGCACTTTTGTGGTGATGTTTATGTACAATACATATTTTGTGAAAAACATAAACTCAACCACGGCATGTACAGGGGCATTTCAACACACTGAGGATAGAGAATATTGTCTGATTATTGTCATCCCTGACAATACCAAAAATCATCATGATATTTATTTTTGCCAATATCTCCCAACCCTAGCTGCCGAACCCCATTTTGAATTAGAATTAGATTGAACATAGAATAATTGTTTGAGGAAACGCCCAATAATCTTACTTTGAATTAAAAAGGAGAAAATAGTAATTCAACAGTGTATTTCTTCCCCATGTGCAGGTTTCTCCAAAGTCTCCTCTCCTGGGCTCGTCTCCTCCATCGAGTGACTTAAAGTGAACTGCCACTTCTCTCCATTCTCCACTGACTGCTCATAATTGTCTATATTTTTTGTCTTTGTAACATGAAGCTATGAGTTTTTACCCTGTGTAACTTATGCATATCACTATGCCAGCTTCACTTTATGTTTTAAGTGTGCTCCTGTTTGAACACCATAACATTATTTGTGGAAATACTACCTTCCAATAACAATTTTGTTTCTAGCACTGTTTAAACAGCACTTAAAGCCAAACTTGTTTACTGAAGTTAATAGTGAAGTGTGTGTAAACCACTTCATTCAAAATACTTCTTTTACACATAAGTACATATATGTCACATATTTTTCAGAATAGCATTAGTTTTATGTTTGAGTGTCATCTGTCAAATTCACAGAGATGTGTCCTTGCATCAACTATCTTGGTGCTGCAACAGAAAAACTTCAGTTCAATACTAAAGCTAATTTTAAATAGTTAATTTACTCAAGATTATTTTTATATAATTTTTCTGTATGGCCTACAGTGAGAACAGTACTTTTTTACAGCCAGACTTTATAATAAAAACACCAAGAAGCCCAAATATTAGGTACCCTCCAGCCTTTCTGAATCTGGACAGTGACAAGAACGTGGTACTTAGCAGTTTTATACATGAAGGTTTTTTCAGTGGTGTCTCTGGAAGGATGTATTGAGTGTTTTGTATTGAGATTTTGTATGTTATAATTTTTAGAGCGTAAAAGAAAGATTGATGAATACAAAAGATACTGGAAAGATTTGGCAGGGATTCAGAAAGTTTCTCAACAGGATTTGTAAGATATAAATGTAAGAATAATATATGCCTATGTTTAGAGTCAAATTTTTAAAGTAGTGTGTAAAGGCTATTGATGGATTTGAAATTTTTATTCTTTAAAAAAAAAAAAGTTCACATTTTTTGTATCCCTCAGTTATTGAAATTTTTTATTTAATATCTATCTTTTTACACATTTATAATTTTCAAAAATCTACATTTGTAATCGCACATGGGATTTAGTTTGTGAAGGTTTATGTAGGATTATGTTTTTCAATGTTCTAAGTTGTGCATTTTGGATAATAAACACTATAAAATATATAAATATTGACCGCATTGCTCCTTGAAATGTCTCTTGTCTGTAAGGTATACCCTACTAAAGGGAGCATGTTTAAGCAGAAGTGTGATTAACAGACAATATATACAAGTATTGTGTAAATTGTAGTATTTCAAAAAATATAACACAAAGTAATTATAAATACATTATTAGATCATAAGTAAAATAAAGTACTGTTTGTTTCAAGTTTATGAACCTACAACATACTATTGGAATATCAGACAACTACAGAATTGACAAAATTTGTTCTTAGTTCAAACTATTAAAGTAAAAAGGTTGTGTTGTGGTAAAACTACAGAAGAATCTTATCGCAGCAGTTCATGGTAATTGTTAATTCCACTATTCCACTCAACGAGACTATTCAATATGAGCAGGTGACTTTGCATGTTAATGTGTGCTGAGACAAACAAAGGCTTTATCTATCTTTGTCTTTTGTTGGCCCACCCAATGTTTTGATAAGGCTTGGGACTCCAGTCATGAATATAGATTTTAAATCAAAAATTATGAAAAGGAGTTTAAGTTATGATGGTAATAAACCTTTAAATGAGTAGGGGTGTGTGCTAGAGATACGCTTCCTTTTTAAATATCAACATAAACATATATATCAGCAAGTCTAAATCCTGATTACTTGGAATAATATGAACTGCATCTCATCATTACAGTGACTTCGTAAGATAAGGCATCCTGGAGGTGGGTGTGTCTCAGAGACAATATAAATACCCATCGTGTATCCAGCTGTGACACAAGCAGCTGTCAACTGTCAAGATGACGAGCCTCAGCGCCAGGGATAAAGACACCGTGAGGAACTTTTGGAAGGTGGCCTCAGCTTACCATGATGAGATTGGCAGGGAGGCTCTGAACAGGTAAGAATGAAATGGATATGAATATAGTTGCAACTGAACAATATTTAACAGAACCCAACACAGATGAATATTTTATTATATTAATATTTAACAGAACCTAACACTGGCTTATGTATTATCAGGCTGATTGCGGTGTACCCACAAACCAAGACTTATTTCGCTCACTGGAGTGATGTCAGCCCTGGAGCTCCTAATGTCGTCAAGCACGGCATCACCATTATGAAAGCCGTTTCTGACGCAGTGGGCAAGATCGATGATTTAAAAGGAGGACTTATGAACCTTAGTGAGCTGCATGCCTTCACTCTGCGTGTGGACCCCGCTAACTTCAAGGTAAACTTCTTTCATGTCACTTAGAATGTATTGAGTTGTTGTTGTTGTTGTTAACTGATTGCAATGTCCTTTTGTGCAGCTCCTGGCCCACTGCGTCATGGTGGTTCTTGCCATCAAGTTCCCTGATGAATTTACCCCTGAGGTCCACATGGCTTTTGACAAGTTCCTTGCTGCTCTGGCCCTGGCTTTGTCTGAGAAGTACAGATAAACAGTAACACCTAAAATCAAAAGTTGCAATAAAGCAATAAGAATGAAACAACTGTCTTCTCTACTTTCTTACTGTTTACTTTGTGTGATTATGTTTTATAGTACAAAGTATTTCACAAGTATATTTTGTGGAAATATTATGCCATACCAAGCACTTTATAGTTCATTAAACCAAAGTTAGGGTTAGGAGGCTTCCAAAGATTGGCTAAACTGGAGGTACATAAATTAACTCCAGTTTAAAATTATTTATTGTATTGTTTAATACATTTGTAAAGTTATAGGATTTTCTGATTTTTGCAACATCTTGAACTTATGTATGGTTAACATATAGAGTAGATACTCAGCTGCAAAGGTATCATTCTGATATTCTGAATGATAGTATCAACCTGTCTAATATCTTTAATAATTACTTTGGCTCAGTTGGAAAACAACTCTCTCAAAATATATGTCCACAAGGGGTTGCCAATTATAAGCACTATCTCCAGGGTCATTATTCAAACTCACTTTTAAAAAAAAAAAAAATATATATATATATATACAGTAGTAGTAGTACAGTAGAAGTGATAAACACCATAAACATATACAGCCAGTGCTGATAACATCTGCAGCAAAGCTATGGTAAATTAAATTGCTGACCCTTTTGCCTATACTATCAACCTTTCTTTAACACAAGGCATTGTGCCAAAATTGACCAAGATGGCTAAAATAAAACCCATATGCAAGTCTGGGAATAAAAATGACATTCAAAATTACAAAGCAATATCGATCCTGTCAACTCTCTCTCTCAACTAAAGTATTAGAGTGAGTGGTATACATCAGACTTGTAGAATATTTAGTTAAGTATAACATATTAGTAATCTCCCAATAGGACTTTAGAAAAAAAACAGCATAGCCATTTTAGACCTTGTTGAGAAAATTAACAATGCTTTTCAAAGAAGAGAGTATGGTATCAGAGTGTTTCTAGATCTTTCAAAGGCATTAGATACAATCGATCATGAAACTCTTTTTGGTAAATTAATGCCCTATGGTGTTAGGGGAATAGTGCTCCAGTGATTTAGAAGTTATATCTGTGGAAGAGCACAATATGTGCATGTTGAGGAACAAAACTCAGACACAAAAATCACTGAGACAGAAGTCGCACAAGGATCCAATATGGGGCCGCTTCTGTTTATATAAATTACTTTGTCTTTTCCTCCAGTGACATTCACAAAATAATATTTGCTGATGACACAAATCTGGACCAGTTAAGGAAGCTTCAAAATGAGCATTTGGTAAAAGGTCAATACTTGGTTCAATTGCAACAAAGTGTCTCTAAATATGAGCAAAAACATTTTTATAGTTTTTTCCCCAAACAGACATAAATCTACTGATGGAAATGGAAACATATATATATATGTATATGTATGTATATGTATATGTATATGTATATGTGTGTGTGTGTGTGTGTGTGTGTGTGTGGGTGTGTGTGTGTGTGTGTGTGTGTGTGTGTGTGTGTGTGTGTGTGTGTATGTATATGTATATGTGTGTGTCTCTTCCACAGATATGGCCTCCTAAAGCTTCCCAAAAATAATATATATCACATTTCTGTGTTTAACGTATAGTGTGGGCCACAAACTAAACAATCGACTGTGTGAGTTCATCCCACTGTACTCATCCTCTCATCAATACAATACAAGGAAAAAGTGTTATATGATTGATATGACGTGTTATATGTGATATTAATCATTACCCATACTTAAAAGAAATGTAAACAACTATATATATATATATATATATATATATATATATATATATATATCTATATATATATATATATATATATATATATATATATATATATATATATATATATATATATATATATATACACACACACACACACTACCGTTCAAAAGTTTGGGGTCACCCAGACAATTTTGTGTTTTCCATGGAAAGTCACACTTTATTTACCACATGAGTTGTAAAATGAATAGAAAATATAGTCAAGACATTGACAATGTTAGAAATAATGATATTTATTAGAAATAATATTTTTTTCCTTGAAACTTTGCTTTAGTCAAAGAATCCTCCATTTGCAGCAATTACAGCATTGCAGACCTTTGGCATTCTGGCTGTAATTTGTTGAGGTAATGTGGAGAAATTTCACCCCACACTTCTAGAAGCCCCTTCCACAAGTTAGATTGGCTGGATGGGCACTTCTTGCGCACCATACGGTCAAGCTCCTCCCACGACAGCTCAATGTGGTTTAGATCTGGATCTAGATCTTAGATATATATATATATATATATATATATATATATATATATATATATATATATATATATATATATATATATATATATATATATATATATATATATATATATATATATATATATATATATATATACAGGAAATTAATTAAGTACAGAAAGAATCTGCCAATCCATCAAATTGTTTGGACTGTGTAGTGGTGATGGACCACAATTTCTTAGGGTGTCCATGTTTTCAGTGTCATTTATATACTGGAATACATATGTAAATAGAAAATGTATGTGTACAATATACACTTGTGTATGTAGTAAGTATGAAGCATGAGTGTCTATAAGTTACATGTGTGTGTATGTATGTGCCTTATATGTTGACCATTGTGAAAAATAAATTGAATTGAACTGCATTAGTAAAGTAGTGCATTGGTCTAATTTTCTCCTCTATCCAAATGTACACCTTTTCCAACCTTAATCTTGCAATTGTACATTTACAATTACATTAATCTTTGCAATTAGTATTATGAATCTGCCAAAGGCTGCCAAACTGCGCCAACTGCCCCCTCTGACAACACCCACCGTCAAAGGCTGCAACTGGGATCAAAGCAGCCGCTGATGCTACACTTAAATTAATAAACAAAATTATTTTTGTCTAAATAAAACGTATCATATATGTGAACAGAAGGACAGTAGTAAGAAAGAATGTCATAAAAGAAGATGCAATAAAAAATATGTTCATGCAATTGACATGTTAGCACCTTGTAAGGAAGCTGCACAAGACAAAAATATCTTTTACATCTTTACAGAGGTTACGCCCACATCAGGACAGTACAGATAAACCCTAAACCTAAAGCATAAGCAACTTAAAACATTAACTTGGACAAGTACAAGCTGATAATTATGATGCTTGGCAATGGTGTGTTTTTCAAAGATTTGCTATACTTTTGTTATGTTTAATGCTACTTTTTATGAAAACTTTTTAAACATGCACATCAAGTATTTCAATATAATTATTTTTTGACTGAAGTTCTGTAAACTAAAATATCCAAACAACAAAAGTGGTTACACAAGAGATTTTTTAAATGTTCACTTGTATTGAACACTATTCTTGTTATAGCCTACATACATACATATGTGTACTATGCCACTGTGTATAAACTATTTTGGGTTCCCCTTTGTTGCTTCCACAGTATTTATCTTCTATTACACAGACTAAAGGTCAGATCTTGGGTGGTTCACATTGTCCAGCATAAAAGGCCCAACTGCCTGCACTGACCACAGTAGCCGCTGACATTCAAAAATGACCAGTCTCTCTGAAAAGGACAAGGCCACCGTCCAAGCCTTCTGGGCACTATGCCAACCTCAAACCGAGATCATCGGCAGGGAAGCTCTGGCCAGGTAACTACTACTAGGGCTGTTGGGCTTTCATTGTTTTGTTTTAGTTTACTGAAATTTGTAATAGTTGACAAATTTTTGATGGGATTACAAAAGATCTATATGAACAGCAAAAAGTAGAGAACATGGAGTAAGTTAGTTGGACATTTGGAAAGAATTGTGAATTTCTGTCTCCCTTTCTTCATCCAAATATGCAGTTTATTAGTGCTTTTAGTGCCAGTTCACTTTGGGTCAAATATATGGTTGGATCAAAGAGATAATTTTGAGACCTTTTGCTATTATAGCTGTAACTACTGTCAAACTGACATTCATAGAAAATATATCATGCAGGTCTATCACTGTATATGTGAGGTTTGTAGGTTAACTAACTGAGTGTTTTTTCTAGGATGATTGTGGTGTACCCTCAGACCAAGACTTACTTCGCTCACTGGAATGACATCAGCCCAAATGCCCCCAATGTGGTGAGGCATGGTATCACTGTTATGAAGGCAGTGGGGGATGCTGTGGCCAAAATGGATAACTTGAAGGCTGGACTACTTGATCTTAGTGAACTGCACGCATTCACTCTCCGTGTGGATCCTGCCAACTTCAAGGTAAACCTCTCTTATGCGAAGAATGAGCGCATAAAATAAGTCAGTAACTTACATAAATGTCTTTTACAGATCTTCGCCCAATGCATAATGGTGGTTTTGGCCATGCTCTTCCCAAAAGAGTTCACCCCTGAGGTCCACATGTCCTTTGACAAATTCTTGGCTGCAGTGTCTATGGCTCTGGCAGAGAAATACAGATAGACACCAACAGAAGAAAATAAGGAAAATGTTAATCAATGAATAATGCAATAAATGTTTGCATGCAAAAACACACTTTGAATGTCTGTCTTTTATATTTGTAACAAAATACACATACTAAGATTAAGAATGACAAGTCACATAGGTCTGCAGCAACAACCAGCAGGCTGGCCTATCTGAAACGTACTTTCCACTCCATTCAATTTTACGCAGAGTGCTTGCTAACAGTGGTGGGAAAATGACTGAAAATTTGTGCTAAAAAGCTACTTTTATGGCTGAAAATGTTACAATTACAAGTACTGATTTAAAATGTAACAAATTTCACTTTTACTAAGTGTAATTTAATTTTATTGGAATTGTAGTCTACTCAATTACAAGTACAAGCAGGCCTACAGGTTTCCAAAAAGTACATTTACCTCCAAAATCCACTCAGTTGCAATAACTTGAGCAGGCTATTTGTAATTAGTTACTTTCCACCCCTGCTAGCTAACAACATTATCTCATCGACAAGGCAGTTTACCAAATTGTAACCATAGACAAGAGGGCTTTAACTACATTCCGTGTGTTTGCTCATAGAACATTATTTCTATGGCGCTTGCTAACATAAACCAAATTAACATTATCAAGTTAAAGATAATTTTATAAAATATTTCCGCCAACCTGGCAACCCTGTAACCATGACAACGGTGCGCAGCTACACTAAACTTTAGGTTTTTCAATACGCGAATTTTCAATACGTATCTTTATCTATTCATGTTTCTGTACACAGAACCAAAATGAGTTATATATTGTGTAGGTGGCTGAATACGGAGCTGCGTCTCTCTCAAGTTGTTGGTAAGTTTAGGCTACTTAATCTGGATGAATGTACTAGCAAACATCTATAGTTACATACTCCAAAACGCCTTCTTATGTGTGTGTATATAATATATATAAGGCCCAAAATAATAAGCAAACATAACTTTTCAACATCTGTTAGCATCTGTGTTATATTTGTTATCTTGTTCTTAGCAAAGTTAGCTACTTTTTGATTACAGATGAAGTTAGAGCCCACGTAAAATAAAATGGAATAAATGGCTAATGCTAAGGATTTTTATCAAATTGCAATTGTTTTGTAAGTGATACCTTTTCTTGTTTTATTGAAATGCCAAATATAGCCTAATATATAAAAGGTTATGCATATATGCCTACTGTATTACACTACAGATCAAGTGATTCCTCCATTTTAAATGTTTCTTCAATAAATCTTAACAGGGCCAAAAACCTTTGCCAGAGATTTTTCTAATGGATACCTCATTGGAGAGATTTTGCATAAATATGATCTGCAAACAGACTTTGATATGTTTAGAAAAGATGAGTAAGTACAGTATTCATATGAACAATAACATAATGCTTCATGATGTTTAATATTACTTTAAATGCAGTGTTGTGATATGAAAATGAACTACTACTTTTTTTCTTTTTTTTTTTTAAGCAACAAGTCTTCAAAGGCAAACAACTTCAGGCGTCTTAAACCAACTTTACAAATGCTTGGGATATCACTTGATGAAACCACTGCCCAGGAGTTGATGGAGGGGAAGCAGAGTGTTGCCTTACATCTTATTTATGCACTATATGTTGCACTGAAAAATAAAAACAAAATCATTGGAGGATCACTTGAGAGCTTTATGTCAAACGCTTCCTCTGCATATCGACGCAAGAAAGAGCAAGACCTGTATTCTGAGGTCTGTGTGGGTCATGTTTTATTCAAATGGCCAAATATATATATATATATATATATGTTTAAATGCATAACTTACTGCTGTGCATTTATACAATTCAGAGGCTGCACAGAGGATTTGACAGTGCAGATCCCAAGCCTGGTCAGATGTCTCAGCTCATCCAGGGCGAAGATCAGCAATTAAACTTAAAATTGATGGAGGCTGCTGCTCAACAAAAGGAACCTCTTCCAGTCAAGGAGAGGGCAAAAAGAAGAATGAATTTGGTAATAGAAAAAGTGCTGTTTAGCATTTGATATTAACTCCTTAGCTATAGTTTGCACCTTTAGCATTTTCTAACTAGGCCTGTCACAATAATACATTTTGAAACACGATATATTGCTACAGAGAAATGTCACAATAAATGATAATATTGAAACTACTTTATGCCACCAATACAATAAACAATAAAGCTGAATAATCCCAGTAAACCATTGAAAAAAAAAGAAAAAAAAAGAGTCTCTTTAAAAAGCCTGAACTGCATCAAATAAATAGCAGAATGAACAAATAATTCCTCCAGGGAGTTACTTTTTCACCCCTATACAGCTCAGTTCTTACTGTATTACAGAAAAAATATCAGAAATCTCTCCACTATTGCAACAAAATATGTACATGATAAATATTGAGCCCCAAAATATACTGTTCCAGGTTTCATATATTAAGCAAAAATGTATATTGTAATTATCATTACAGGCCTATTTCTAACCATCTATGGCATTAATTGTGCTTTGTATGCATCAGACCACAACTGTTCGAGAATCAAGGCTTCTACAAAAGCAACAAGAGCAACAAAGGCACAGAGAAATACAGGCACAGGTACAGCTCTAAATTAAGTCAGTGTTTTATTAGAAAATTTACTGGCCAGCTGGTGTAAAGGCAGTGGCTGATCTGATAGTAGAGTGGTTGTCTATAAACAGAAGGTTGGCCATTCAAGCAGTTGTTTTTTTCTGTCAGTCAGTCTCTATATATGTAAATTACCCCCACTGTGTGTGTGTGTGTTTTAACAGATTATTCAAAATGAAATTCACCACTTTGAAGAAAATACAACGAAGATAACAATTTCTGCCACAAGGTTTGATGAAAGTTAAATGCATTAATGTTTCAGTGAGGGTAATTATTGTCAACTTGTTATGTCAGCTAATAATACCAACAAATGTATTTAAGAACATATACCTTGGCCATTTTAGTTAGATTAGTTACTGTATCTTACTTTTTATAAGTGATCCAACTTTCTTTTTTTTTTTTTTTACATTTTCCCAATCCTTGCAGTGTTTTTTGCTTGGAGGAGCCAAAGAGTGAAGCTGTTTATATAAAAGATATTGAATCAAAACAGTGCTTAAACTCTGAGTACATTAAGCAGATCAGACAAAGACTGAAGGAGGATGTATTCACTCAAAAACAGAAGGAGAGGAGGGCAGTTCAGTTTGTTGTGGAGCAGTCAAAGGCCCGAAAAGCTGAGCAGGTAATGTACTTACTACATTTACTTCCAGTAGTCAAATGCTTATAATTTTCATGTAGTCACTTATTCTTTCTTCCACGGTTGTGTTTTGGTTCAGGATGCACAGATTGAAGAGTCCCTGGTGAAGCATTTGACCCGACAGACAAAAGTGGAAAAGCGCCTGGTATCACAGCTCCTGCAGATCCGCTCACAGAAGGAAGAGCTCATAAAGAACAACTTGACGAGACAGCAGCAGTTTCAGCAGAGGAGAGAGAAAGACTTTGAGGAGGCACTGGACAGAGAGGCAGTAATGTGATAACCTAAAATATACTTCACAACATTTTATACCATGCCCAAACTGTACTGAGCTGGGTGCATCTCTCTCCTGTATCACCAAATATACATTGTGTTATACTTTTAGAAGTAATTAGAGTCTTGTCCCAACTTAGGCTCTTGCCGGACAGGAAAGACTGGCGCATGCAGCAGAGATTCAGAGAAACCTGGACATGTGTAATAACCTTGTTGCTGAGCGAAAACAAAAGAGATACATGAAACACTTTAACGTCTGCAAAGAGATCCTGGGGCAGATTCTGGATTTGGCCACCAAGGCTGGAGATTACCGTTTACTCACCTCCAGGTACAATATCCAAGACTGACAACTCACTTTAAGATATTATGCTGTTGTAATTCAGCTTTTTTTTAAAGTTTGAAGTAAAATATTGTTACAGGATAAAAGATGGAATGAAAACGTTGCAACTATCCAAGTTATTGTGCAATTTTGTGTCATATAGTCACAATGACAAATTTTGCTATATAATCCCATAGAAAAAAGTCAGAATAAACAACATTATTTAAATACTGAGTCCAACAATATTGTTCATCAACATGAATTAAACGATTAGTATCTGCTAGACCATGTGTTAGGGAGTTGATAAGACTTGATAATACATAGGTTTTTTGTCGGTTAAAACATTTATTAGTTGTATTTTTGTTTCTAAATTTGTTTTTATGACATAATTTCCAGTATTATCCCTGAGAAACAGATGAGGGAGTGGAAGGAGTTCCTGCTCTGTGGCCTGCCTCTGTATGAGACAGTTCATGAAGAAGAGGAAAACATGCAGCTCAGTCCTGTGGAGCTTCTGAAGCAGGATGAATTGAACAAACTTGACTACGAAGAATACGAGGTGTAGATTGGTTACAGCATCCTAAATTAAAGACTGAAATAGGCCTGTCATAATAACAAGTTTTGCAGTACAATACATTGCTTAAGAAAATATAGACAACTAACAATAATATTGGAACCAAATTATGCCATTGACAAATAACCTTAAAGTTGAATTATCTCCCAAAAAATATTCCAAATGTACAATATGGTTAAAAACAACAAACTTCAAAAAATAAATAGCAGAACACTTTAGTAGATAGTTTACATCTGTAATGAGTCATAGAAGTGATTTATTCAGCACTTTAAAGTTCAAATCTAATCATAGAACAGGAAAAATAACAAAAACTCACCTACTAGTGCAAAGAAAAAGTACCCACGATAAATATTGACATCTAACATTTATTGGACGATAAGTTGATATAGTAATTATCTTGACAGACCTTGACTCAGTATAATATAAAACTAATCTATTTTCCTGTAAGAATATGGTTGGTGAATGGGCGCCGCCAGAAGAAGCACAACTGACAGAGATAGCACCACCTAACAGTAGCATTTTGGACCATGTGATTGTTCAAATGAGAAACATTGTGCATCCACCTCCTGCTTTTCCTCCCTTCATCCTCAAGGCCTGTGTCCTGGGCAAGTCCTGCTCTGGGAAGACCGCTTGTTTGGATAAGATTGCACAAGGTAAACCAGATTGACATTTCCAAAACACTGAACTTCAGATAATGGTCATATTGATTTCTGTCCACAGCCCACAGTTTCTACATTTTATCTGCTGACAAATTGGTTGAGGAGGTGCTCAATGCTTATCATAGTAAAGACGAGGTGAGACTAATGTATTGTTACTGTGTTTTTATTGTTATTTGTATAGATACCAATGACCATAACATAATCTTTTATTTAGATTTCAGATCAGCAAACAAATTCTTCTGCCAAAGATGGTAGGTAAAACTTGACATGCCTTTTCTTATACATTTGCATTTCTCAAAACTTGCTGCCTGGTGATCGTACTAGTATTAGCTTTATTTTTATTTTTAGATGAAGAATCTGCAGAGAAAGTTACAGACAGTAAGGTGAGGATTTAAAACATTCAAAGGTGTTTACAAAAAGTACAATTTGCATTCATGTACTGTTTTTCCAGTTAACAAAGCGGGCCTTGCTTGGAGAAGCTGCAGACAAAATGATGACAGAAGGGAAAGCACTCTCCAATGAGTTACTCGTGGACATTATAACAGAGGCAATCAGGTAGACTCTTACAATCAAGTAAACTAATTACTAACTTAAAACATCTCAAATATATTTACCTTTCTATATTAAAACAAAGACAACTTCCTGCTTATTCTGGCTGGATCCTGGATGGATTTCCTTTGAACATCAGCCAGGCACATTTGCTGGAGAAAGCCCTTGGAGGGGCTGTCGAAGAAGTGGATGATGTTAACTTATACCTCACCCATCCATCTAAGGTCTCAGCTCCAGCTCTGGACTTGGCTGTGATTCTAGATGTTTCAGACGGTTGTGTTGTACCACGAGCAGCAAAACACACAGGTATGTGCAAGTAATGGCAGATTTTCATATATGTGCAGAAATATCACTCACATTTTAAGGACATAACATTTGAGTAACTGCCAATTTCTTGTTAGATGAAAATAAGCTGGAAGAAATTTCAAGCAGGTAATGTAGAAGCAGGGCAATATGTTTTGTTTTGTTTTTTTTATCTTTTTAATTCTTTTATCTAAAGTCACTCTCCATAAAAGAGTTGCAGCATTTGAGGATACATGGCCACAAGTGGAAGAATGGTTTGGTGTAAAACAGAACATCTTGGTCCATGTGAATGCAGATGTTGATGAGGAAGAGCTATTCAAAGCAGTGGAGTCCATCATACAGCAAGTTAACCAACCAACAGAAGGTAAGTAATACAACTGTAGATGCGTATTGTTTAATTTTATCTATCAAATAATTTGCAACGTACATGATCTCACCAGTTTTTGAAAACACATCGGTCTAATATTAAGTCTTAAATGGACTCATCTATTGCCTTGAATCTAACTACACAAAGCCTTAATGTAGAACTGGAAGAACACAAGATTGCATTTGTTTATTTCCTGACAGCCTATACCTAATAAATCTGACTATGTTTGTTCACAAGGGCCTTCTGAGGCATCATTTAACCATGAGCACCCCCCCTCTATTGTTGATGAGCCACTTCCTACTGTGAGAACATTTTTGATTTCTATAAAATTCTAGTAACGCCTCTTTTTTAAAACAAAAAATAGCATTTACTGTTGCTTTAATTTATAAGTCTCACACATAATTCATCCTTCATAAACAGGACCTAGCAGCATCCATCTGCCTCCATTGGGACACAATCTATGAATCATATGTGAATAAAGTAAAAGCAGTATTTCAACAGCTAAGGGGACAACACGCCGCCATCGATCTACACTTCATCAATTTGGGGTACAATAATTCAACATGATCTTTCATTCTTTCCTTGTGCGTTTTTAGTGTTTTTTCACTTATTCGATACCTTAATATATGCTTTTGCAGAGATGAGTTTAAATTGTATTTGAACCGTACTGACCCAAAGCAAGATTTGATTTCACAGTGGCAGAAGGACTACAACAAAGCTCCTCTTCATGTGAGGCAAGACAAGGCCCAACTTCTCCGAAAACTAGATGTAAGACCTCCTATTGCAGATAAAAAATGAAATGAAAACCTTTAATTTAGGTATAATATTGGCATTTTTGTGATAGGACCTACTTGAAGAACTATGGTACATCAGTGATACACGCAGGGAGGAAAATGAGCAGAAGATTTTTCATGTAAAAGAGGACGTGTGGCTGGTGGATTGCACAGATATCTTGCTGCAACACCATTCAACACTCATACAGGTGGATTCTAAAATTAAATTAAGCAGAATTAATCATGTTTAAAAGACCTACTTGTTCAGTAGTTATTGGACATATATACTATTATATACAATCTGCATGTTTTGAGGTGTAATATATACAGCTGTGCCTGTCATTAAAGGTGGAAATAGACCGATTTCAGGACATACTTGTTATTCTCAAAACCTACTATCTGAGCTTGTGCAAACAGACAATGCCAGGCACAGGTCTTAATGTTCAGGAAGAATGGTAAGATATGTTAAATAAAGCAGATATTCCTTGTTCTTCTATTTTAATATTTATTTTTGTCAACCAGCATGCATTCTAAGATAAGGTCACATGAAAAGGCTGCCAAGGTAATTAATTTATACATCACACTGATAAATACTTGAGATGACTGTCTGTTGGTTTCACATAAATGTAATATTTTTAAGCCACTGTCACATGAAAATCTAATCTATGATGCTGACAAGGCATACACAGCCATAACGAACATGGTAAGGCTCTGCTGGAAATATATATGGCTGAGACAATCTGCAGTTTATACATGTTTCTATTCTGTTTAGGTATTAGCAGAATCCCTACTGTTCAGTGGAAAGGCAAGAGGGCCAAAGGACAAAAAAGAGATCAGTCCTAATCTAAGCACTGATATAAATAGTAATTAAGGTTTCACATTTATCACCATAAAATATTATTTTGAAAACATGTCCTTGGTTTTCTTTGCAATGTTTCAGATTTTCCTGCTGTATTTCTGTGTCAAAACCAAGAACAGGCTGATTTCAACATTTCTGAAATTGGAATTATTAACTTCACAGTTCTTAATAAAATATGCAATGAATATTTAGCTGCACTAAATCAAGAAGGTAAGACAAATGTGACTTATGGTGTGGTCATGTTGCCTTTCTTTGATCTTGTGTGTGTTTTCTAGGGAATGCTACAAAGGCGCGCATAGCTCTAATAAAAGGCCACAGTTTGAAAATGGTGGATTCCCTACAGAGCAGCTTGGACTACTTAAAGAACACTATGGAAGAGTTGGTGAAAGAACAGTTTATGGTGGAAATGAAAAGGTTTGTTTTTGTTTAGTCCAGTATTTGTATTTTAAAATTATGATTAGTAGTTTGTATTTTTCTTCTTCTTCTTCTTCTTCTTCTTCTTATTATTATTATTATTATTATTATTATTGGCCCTCGCCGCTCACGAAGTGACGGTGAGGGGCCTTGTTCTTTTTCTCATTATTATTTTCCCGCCCAAACTTGCCCCGTTTTGACCCCCTGAACGTCGATGAAAAGTCTCACATGGGGGTATCAAAAATTCGATAAAATATGCATCATGAAAATGTTCAACGCACACCGGCTCGACAGCGCCACCTTGAAATTTTGAGATTTTCAAACTAATAGGGAGCCCCGATTCAGAATTAGCTGAAATTCGCACCAGTGATAGAGCTCATGGAGACGAGCAAAAAATAATATTATAGTGATGCCCTAGAGGAAGTGTGACCAAGAGGAAGTCGGCCATATTGAATAAAAAATTTGCCAACGCTTTCGCATAATGTTTTCAAAACATAATCAGTCCTACTTTTTTGGTCCAAATGTCACATGTCACATCTGGACACATGGGGTTTCATGAAACATACTATATTTTTCGACAATTTCATGTCGTTCGCCCGCACGCCGCCGTCAAAAAACGCCTTTGTTTCCTGTATTTTCGATGTCCTCTCACGACCAGGGGCATTGTCCTACAGATGCAAATTAGTTCAAACTCCACATGCTACATCTCCACAGGTGGTTTATTAATAATCATCCACACTTTTAAAATAGTCATTATGGTTTTTGCGTAGCTCGCCATCAGAAATTACTTCAGTATTAGATTGAAATTCCCATGTCAACTTCACAAACGTCCATATAAAACCTTTCTAGTTTTATGTTTTTCATCTAAATGACCACAAACTCAACATGCCACATCTATAGAGGTTGCTTATCAATAATCATCCATTTTTTGGGGGATATTCTTTACCATTTATCTGTAGCACGCTGTCAAAATATAACTTAATTTCAACACGAAAACACACAAAATTGTCCGATTGACTTCAAACTCTGGGAAATAATTGTGGACCTCAAAAGGGGAAAAAAAAGTCCATTACACCATAGCTGTAATATGCACAAGGTTGCTGGTTCAAAGCCACGGAGCACTGCATTATAGAAACGGTGTGAGGTGGGCCGATAGGGCCCGGCCAGTGGCCGGACAGGAGATATGCTGCTCGGGGGCGGTGGATGGCCCCCGGCGGTCGCGTGGGTCCGCTGGCGCACTGTGGCAAGGGCCATCATCGCCACTTGCGGCTTTAATTATTATTATTATTATAGTTATTATTATTATTATTATTATTATTATTATTATTATTATTATTATTATTATTATTATTATTATTATTATTATTATTATTATAATCATCAACAACATTATTATCATTATTATTGTTTGATAAAAGATATATTACGGTGTATCATTTTTACAGCATTGACTGTGTGGCAGAAGTAGCACGCCATCATATGGACTCTGACCCTGAACTCCAGAATGGGCTTGATCTGGTATGCAAGTTAATCAGCAGTCAATATAGTATATATATTCTAAAGTATATACTGTATAATATAGCAAAGTATATTATCTATTACAATGTGTTGTGTTTTCCTAAACAGGCCTCGAGTTGTTCTCTTCAAGCTGTCAATAACAATTCTGTGATTCCACAACCTGCTAAACCACGGAAAAACAAATTGGACCAGGAATAAATTTAAAATTGTGTATCCAAGTATGAATGTGGCATTTCTACAAAATGTTAGGTGTATCTTGTGTCCACAAGAGGGCACACTTTTACAAACGCCTTTCTTAAAAACATGTTTCACTATGTCCTTTTTGTGATGCTGCCAAATGTAATGCGTCAATACCCGGAATTAATCACATCACAGATAAGGCTAATCTGTGACGTGATTAATTCTCAGTACTGGGATTTTGGTGTGAGGCCAGACATTAAATTTTGCAGTGTACTTTTGAATTAAAATTATGTTTTAGTAACATTCTGTAAAAATGTTATCCATTGGAAATGAACAACTGGGTTGAAATGTTAACTTACACACTACAACTACGCAACTTTCCTGCTGGAGGGTATGCTAACAGCTTGTCTTTCTGGGCCAAGCCATAACTTTGCCATGGAGACAAGCAGGTTGTGTACTATCTATTAGGAAAGGTATGCAGTGCACCTAATATAAGCAACCTTACAAATTAAGACTACTGGCCAAACGTCCCGTTCCTAGTTCCAGAAAATAAAATAGCTAACATTTTAAAGCTAAAAGTCTTATGAAGGTAAATAAACAAACTGGTGTGATGCATTGCTGCAGTGTCAAATAAGGTCTACATCTGAGAATTTAAGAGGAATTATCTTGGCGTTTTGTGTCCCTCGGTGGATCCTCCCCTTTGGTATAGATAAGCCCTAGACACATGAGAATGACAGCCTTAACCTTGAATGACCCAACACACACTTAAAATTACAAATACATTACAAATACAAATATATTTTAAAAAAAAAATAACTTTATTATAATAATTAATTCTGCTCTAGAACTGGTTTAGTTGGTTAGTTTTGGTTTATACTTGTCTAGTCTAGTTTGAAACAGATCTAGTGTTTGGGACATTTTGTACAACCCCAAATTGTGTTACAAGGTCACAGCCCTCCAAAATATCTAGCCCTCAAGAAATTTAGGTTGAATATCCTGGTTTTATAGTTTGGATTGATGTTGATTTTTTTATTTTTATTTATTTATTTTTTTTTTTTTTTTCAGGAAGCCCCATTGAGATTGCATCTCATTTTCAAGGGAGTCATGAGTACACAGTTAAAACATACGACATTTACAATTAATAAAATGCATAGTAAAATGTACATTCAAATATTTACTGAACATGTGGTCCACAGGATTCAGGTCTGAAAAGATGACAGATACAGTGTGTTTAAATTTACTTAAGGGAATTATACTGTTTATTTATTGTCTTGTGTTGTGTTCCTATGTGTGTCTTAATCAGTCTGTAGGTTGGTTGTATGTTGTAGGTTAGCATGAGTGCATTGCTTATTAACCATAAGCAATGCATTTCTTGAATATTTTATGGTATTATGGAGTATGTCTGGCATGACCCATGTTCAGTTTGTTTATAAATACTGTGGTCCAGTCAAACTCAATCCAAGTCATTGTCACTAATACAAAATTTAATTTCTGGCATCTTCGTCATTATGCATCATAAAAACTAAAACAGTTTATAATTATAATGACATCTAAAGGCTTTATTACAAATATAAAAATGTACAGTGTTTTAGTTTAATGCTTACTTTGGGTGGCAAAAACAGGGGGCAGGGTTTTATCTCTCGTAAACTGACCCAAAATTTGGAGCCCATCCAAATACCACACGGAGTATCTGGCACACCCTGGTGTAATGGGTGTGCCATGTCTTCTGTCCTGTATAAAAACCCACATCGCACATCACTGAACCAACTTAAACAACTCACCAATCAAGATGAGTCTCTCTGCAAAGGACAAGGCTACAGTCAAGGAGTTCTTTGGCAAGGCCAATGCCAAGCTTGATATAATGGGCTGCGATGCCCTGATCAGGTAAAACCTTTTTGAACATAAATTAACACTGCATCACATAACAGGTTGGACTGATTTATTTGCTTTTTTCTACTAGGATGTT
Organism: Periophthalmus modestus; assembly: GCA_019594935.1. Classification (NCBI taxonomy): domain Eukaryota; kingdom Metazoa; phylum Chordata; class Actinopteri; order Gobiiformes; family Gobiidae; genus Periophthalmus; species Periophthalmus modestus. Next base: position 23,760,138 of record JAIEZT010000019.1, read on the forward strand.
CGTAGTGTTCCCTCAGACCAAGACCTACTTCTCTCATTGGAAGGATCTTAGCCCAAAGTCTCCTCAGGTGCTGAAGCATGGAAAGACTGTGATGGGAGGAGTGGCTGAAGCCGTGAGCAAAATCGATGACCTGACAAATGGTCTGATGGGCCTGAGTGAGCTGCATGCCTTCACCCTGCGTGTGGACCCTAGTAACTTCAAGGTACTATAGATGACTAGTATAGATGACTAGTCTCAGATAAGAGTCAGATGAACACTAACTACTCCTTATTACTTATTACTACTTCCACTGTCCAGGTTTGCATTTGTACTAATCTTCCTCAGCTATTTACCTGCCTAAAGCTTCTTATATAATCATGACCACAGCATTTTAAGGTAAAAAAAAAAAAAATTATATATATAAATAAACTTGACTTTGCACTTTATTATTGCAGATCCTAGCCACCTGCATGATGGTTACCTTTGCCATCAACTTCCCTGACGACTTCAGCCCTGAGACCCATGTGTGTGTGGACAAGTTCCTCCAGTGTCTTGCCCGTGCCCTGTCTGAGAAGTACCGGTAAACTGGAGAAACAGCAGCAGATGTGAACACTCTCTGTCAGTGAGAATGACATAAGAATAAATAAGCCAATGCATTAAATTGTTTTGTGTATTTATTTTATTTCTTTTTCCAACAATTTATTGTGAAAGGGTTTTTGTTCTAAAATATATCCTACATAATTATTTAGACTATATACAACTTTTACTTAAGCTATATACTAATGCACTGTGTGAAGAAACATATTGTTCTAATGATTTACTATAACCTATTGAAAAGTAGATGTTAGTTATTGACTTTATAGCTGAATCTAAGCACATTACATTGCATTACAAGGTAATCATGGAGATTTTTTTTTAAATCTAACACAAATAAAATATACTTCAATTAAATACTTATAATGTATTTTCCCAAGCCACGCGTCCGGAGCCTTTTTTATTTTTTTTAATTAAACGTTATTATTAACACACTGAGGTAATAACATACAAACAACCAACAAGCAATCAACATGGGGAACACAGCTTCTGCAAGGCACAAAAAAGGAGCACACCATACCCAGACCACAGAACCAAAATCAAAACAAAAGGACCTGAGACATAGAACACAAAAGTAGTAAAAAGGAATGTTGAAAGCAGGGGGTAGAGTCTCTCCATTTAAATTTGGAAGTTTTAGTTCTCTAATGTCAAGCCAAAATTTCTTGGACAAGGGACAGGTAAAAAAAGAGATGCTGTATGGTTTCTTCAGGGAAACTGCAAAAGGTACAGCCTGATTTCTCAAATTTGAACTGCTTATTCAGAAAATTGGACACTGGATACATTTTATGACACATTTTGAAATGTGTTTCTTTTACTTTAGGTGGAATTTGCAATTTAACGCAATTTGAAAATGCCTCTTCCAACAGATTGTTTTTTATCATAATCATGGAAAAGTATGGACTTGAATGCATCTGTAATAAATTTGTTGTTACATACTTTCTCTAACAATACGAGATGGTCGATTTTTAAGCTTGGTAGAGATGAATTAATACTGGAATGAATAATGGTATTTTGGATCAGGTGTATTAATGCTGTTGGAATAGCTTTACAAATTTGGTGATAATCTCTGTTTGTGCAAGCAAAATTGAATTGGTCAATAAAACACGTATAGTAACACCCCATTACAGTCCATTAAATCAGTTACCAACAGAATTCCATTTTTAACCCAATCAGGCTTGCATATTGATTTCATGTTGATTAATATTGACCTGTTGATCCATAGGACTGACCCATGTGGAGTGAAATTATGAGTGAATATCATTTTCCAATAGCGCAATATTTGACTGTGATAATTTGACAGAGCAAATGAAATCTAGATTATTTCATAGTCGCATCTCAATAAGAAATCTAGATCACCAAGTCCAGAGCGTTTGTGTCAATTTAAAAGAGTTTTTGAAAGATTCGCGGAACTGGCGGTTAAACTATACCATTGTTCCTATCGGACACCTTTCACTGTGACTCACAACAAGCAGCGTTTGTCCATGGATGGGTTTGATAAACAAGCATCAAATTCGAGGAAACTACGTTTTACCAAAACGGTTTTGGATTTTATTTCTACAACTATACACTGTAACAAGGAATAGTTTGATGTTTATTTTCCGATTTAGATAGCGATTGCCTTTTGTTTTGTTGTCGCTGCAGGGTAAATAGCTAAATAATGCTAACATGATGTATAACCCGCAAGCAGAAAGGAAATCCATGTATACTCAACCACAAAGTAATGAATACAAAAGTAGTGACAAAACCAGTCCCATCAGTGTCATTTTGGTGAGCTCTGGTAGCCGGGGGAATAAACTGCTCTTTCGTTACCCTTTCCAAAGAGTACCTGACAGCCCGTCGTCTTTGACAGGTACGAGAGACATTAGCCATTCAACCTTCTTCATGTTCAGTCATTACAGTGAAGCTCAAAATAGCCACATGTAATGTAAAGCTAATGTGCATTATAAATTCTAATAAAAAAACAAAACATCAATCTTCCGTTCCATTGATGAAGTTCAAATCAAGTGCATAATGTATTATTACTTTGATTTATTTTTAACAGCAAAACAGAGAAGTCGATATGCTCTGAACACATCTGGAGACGGACCAGAGGATCAAGATGGTGATTCAAGGTGCCACATAGCAAAAACTGTATTATCAAAAGTGTTTTTAAAATTAAAATTCTAAAAAGTGGGTGGTGGCCACTTTTAGGCAACACAACTCATACAGGTTCTAATTTGTTGCAAGATGCTGAATACAAAGTAAGATATTATGTTAGATATTCAGTGTGAAAGGCAGCAATTAACTTAAATATGCATAATATGCTAAAACACTTCTAAGCCAAAGCAATAGCTTGGATAAGCTTGCTGCAGACAGGGTTGCTTAATGTCCATGTCCTGCGTTCAGCCCAACTGTGTGTTGCATTTCCCCATTGTTTGCTTTCTTTCTTCTTTTTTATGGCCCAAATCCCATTTCAGAGAACACTCTTCACTAACTGACGAACAGTTGGTTGCAGGGTAAGACCGAATCACTAAAACCACCTTGCCTATGCTTAGATCACCCCTTTTATCCCTTTCTTTTCCTTTGTTGTGTCCTTAAAGGAACCCCAAGCTGATTTCAGAAAATCCTTCTTGCTAATAGTCTAATAAATGATTATTTTCCTAATTTGACTTTCAGCATTTCTTTGTTCTTTGAGATACTATTGAATAAATCTTATTTTTAAAATCCCAGTTGTAACTGTGGGGTAAGTCTACAGTTTCTTCCTTTATTAAATAAATCTTGAAATTAGCATCTTGGTTTTGATCCCTCTGATTGAAGCATGATTTACTTGAGCAGCATTGGCATGTGTCTTTCACAATCTTTATGTGCGCAGAAACTTTTCTGCTAAGACTAGCTATCTTTCTACCACACAACCTCTTAAATACATTCTTATCACACTGGAGCACAATGCTTCTGATCATTGTACCACAATTTATGGCCAGGATCAAAGGAAAACTATATACACCTTGTCACTTGTCTAATAATTTTCTATTTTTAAGGTAACAGTTTATGATAACATTTATTTTTTAGGTTCTCTGACATCATTCTTGCCACCATCCTGGCTACCAAATCTGACATGTGTGGAAAGAAGTTTGAGTTGAAAATTGACAATGTCCGCTTTGTTGGTCACCCCACACTCCTTCAGCATCCTACTGTTATCCAGGTAACAAAACAGGTCTAATGCCCCATTCAGAGTGGTTTAACATTCTCATGATAAAAGGCCATCCGATAAGAAGACTGTCAAGGACTGTCAAGCAATACTTATAGTATTGCATTAACCTCACTTTGCTAGTATATTTAAATAAAATGCAAATTTGTCTGGCATATAACAAGTTATAGGCAATTTTCTGTATTTTGTCTTCATTAAATTGTTCTACATTTGGACGTTGTTGTTAGTCGTGATATATATGTAATTATTCTTGGAATTATAATTATTATAATTTTCACCTCATTCTTTTTTGTAGGGTTCTAAAAGCGATCCATCCCCTAAAAGAGAAATGCCTACAATGATCCTGTTTAATGTGGTTTTTGCCTTAAGGGTATGTATCTTAATATGACATGATTATTATGTTGCAGAAGTTGTTTGTGGGTGGGGAATATAGACCAGAATTAGATTGAATCTGTAAGAGAAGGAGAAGTGTCAGTGGGTGATAACACACTCTATCTGTCAGAGCATGGGAACCTCAGTGGAGCCTAATCATATGCTGTGAACAGGCACACCCCATGCTGAGTCACTGTTAGTCCAACAAATGATTGGGTGGAGTAAAAATGCTTAGTCATGTTTTGTAATGGTTTCTTTTTATTCCTTCTGACATATATTTTAAGTCTGTGAATTAAATCGTGGTCTTTCAAATAAGTTATTCATCAAACTCAACAATAACATTAAAACATATATTGTAGGTTATTAAATGTATGGGTTTTAAGAAAATATATAGTTTTTATTTTTATAAATTTTACAAAATCCTCTTACTCTCTACAATGTTGCAATAAACGTGTTAATATTTGCATGGCATGTGTAACTTTGTGGAGATGGCATATACTGCAGACCGTTACAGTAGTCTAAACTACTGAAGACAAATGCATGGATAAGTCTCCAATATAAGCTAAATGTAAAAACATGTAGTATGAAAACATAATAATAGTACTGTACTAAAGAGAGCGTATTGTGTTTTAGTTTATTAGTGAAATATTTTATTTTTATAATTTGTTTATTTATGTTTTTTATAAAGGCTAACGCTGACCCCTCAGTCATCAACTGTATGCATAACCTTTCCCGGCGCATTGCTATAGCCCTGCAGCACGAGGAGCGCCGCTGCCAGTACTTGACCAGAGAGGCCAAACTTATGCTGTCAGTTCAGGATGAGATCACCACCATGACTGAAAGTGAGGCACTCATTTTAACTTCAATATCGTTTATACAAAACATTTAAATAAAGATTGTTTTTACCATTTTATTGATACCTGTTTTTCTGGCCAGCAGATGGAAGCCCCCAGTCCCCTTTCAGACACATCCTCCCAAAGTGTAAACTTGCGAGAGATCTGAAGGAGGCCTATGACAGGTGTGTGAGATCCCTGAAATTATTTGTATGAGATGCTTATCTCTAAAACACTTTTTAAATCATGTATACTTTATACACATTTTAGCCTTTGTACAACTGGAGTGGTGCGTCTCCATATTAACAACTGGCTGGAGGTGAGCTTCTGTTTGCCTCACAAAATTCACCGGATAGGAGGTTATTACATCCCACCAGAAGCCTTAGAGAACAGTCTAAAAGCCATACGGTAAGAAATAATACATTTGTTTCTTTAATATTTTTTCTTTTTTTTAAATTGACTTAAAATGAAACCTAGAGCTGTTTTGTTACCTGGATTAACTTTACTTAAAACAAAAATGCAGTCTGGCCTATTTTAAAGTTAAAACTATTTAATCAAACAACAAACCTCCACTGCAGATTGTTTTAAATTAATTATGTAATGGTTGATCTTGCTGGTATGTGTGACACTACACATGTTTGATGGAGCCCCACTCACTGGTCCCCATGTGCAGAAAGTATCCTGACCAGTGTTTTTAGTTATAACAAGTCAATCTAACCCTGCAGCATTGTGGCTTTATTGTTAAGTATTGCTTATTAACAGGCTGAAATCCACTTATTCTTTTAATTACATACAGCGGTGACACTTGTGCTGGTGCTATGAATACATATATTCACTAATATAACAAGGTAATGATAAAAATTTGGCCCCACCAGATTAAGTCCATATTACAGATAGAGAAATAGCCATGTGATCACATTTGTATTTGTATGTGTACGTGTGTATATATACATATATGCACACACACATACACACACGCAAATATATAAGTGACTTTGGCGCTTCCACAATGAAAGGTCGTTGACATGTGAGGCCTGCCTGCTGCCTCATGCATTGTTATGTCCATGGCATTGATTTTGTAGGTTGTACACGTGCTTTGTGCAAGAAAACGCCAAGTGGAGACTCAAAAGTGGACAGCTTAAACAACTGGGGTGAATTGTGAAATGTCCTTTTACCAGCCTTTAGTTACACACCTGCAATAGATAATCAAAGGTTCTAGAAGGTTTGTGTCAGATAAGGATGTAGAGACATGGAACAGTTTCACAACCTGCTCAGGAAAATATTTGAATTGGACGGGGACAAGAGGATCACACCATCAGAAGCCTTCACCCATTCATAACTATGGACCCCTTACCTGAAGGAGAAGACTACACAAAGAAGGCTCTTGAGAAAATGTGTTTTACTGAGACAGAATTTGGACCACTGCAACAAGAAAGCAATGAAGACATGATTGGGATAACAAAGAAGGAGATGGACATAAGACCTCCAAATCCAGTCAGCTGTGCGTCAAATGACAATATTGTTTTTACAGCAGGTCATCCCACCTTATTAGATACTGTTCATAGAACAGCCATCAATCAACCTAGAATTAGGTCCCCTTATGAGATATTATGAGATATTAGTCTGCTAGTCAAAAGACATTATTGAGTTCACAAAGATGACGATAGACCTAGAAAGACCATCAAGAACAGTCTCTTGTGCATCATATGACAATACAACAGTATTGTTTTTATCAAAAGTCCTCCTAACTTATCTGAATATGCAGATTCATAAACATACCTAGAACTCAAGCTCCAGGTGATATTTCAGTTTGTGAGTATCAAAAGTCCAACATCCAAAACATCCAAATGCCAATGGAGATACAGATTGTGGTGGTATTCAACAAATGCTAGCAGTCAAGAGAAATCTCCAGGAGAAATAATAGTTGGTTCTGATTGATATCATCTGAACTCTCGAGTAAAGATGAGCCTGTCATTGAGGAGGTTATCCTGTTATCCCAATCAACATAGAGAGAGCCAGTCTGAAGAAGAAAACTGCAGCAGAGCCAAAAATGTACATAATATGGCTACTCAAACCAATCAGACAAAGTCAAAGTTTGTCTTCTCCACACTGTGATTAAATTGAAAGAATAATGAGAATTTGATGCTAGCAAAATTCAACAACATGAACGAACGGATGCATTGGAGATAGAAGCAAACGGCATTTTGGAGAAACTGAAACAGGAACTGCTTATAGATATATTTTTAAAGAAACTTTTCCTGGAGAAGCAAGGTACATACCTCCAAATCCTTCTTTGGCAGGCTGACTCCTCATCCTCTCTGTGAGTTATTTTCAATGTTGTATAAGCTTCTGAAACCAAACAAGCCATTCTTTCGAAAACCAAAATGGGTCAAAAATGAGACATTTTCCAAATGAAGATCCACATCATCTGGGCCTTTCAAACTCTAGGCCAACCAGCATCTGCAGTTTAGAGGAGAGCCATCATCTCTCTCTCTCTGTGCCCTGAGAGTGACTGATGTTACTTAAGACATCCGAGTAAAACCAGGATCAGCAAGATCTTTACACTGTGTTGAATAAAAGTTACAAAAATATTATGGCAGAAACAAATAGAAATTTGTGTTGTTGCTATATATTTATTTTCCAAGTATTGCGATATTAATATTTTTGCGATGTATTGTGCAGCCCTAGTTTGTAATAAGTAAGAATACCTTAGAAAACATTCATGCACAGATTGCGAGTTCTATGACCTCTATTAAAACAACCACATTTTCACTTTTACAAAATTCATGACTGCTTTTAACAATTGAATTTATTGTTTGGGTTTACAGGCCTTATCACGCCCTGCTGCTGTTGGAGAGTGAGAAAGTGTTGCTGAGTCAGCTCCCTCTGGACTGTTCTCCAGCGATGGTCCGCCTCATCAAAACCTGCTCTCCCGTGAAAAACCTGCAGCAATTGGCCCAGGATGCTGACCTGGCTCTGCTCCAGGTGCACCACTCTACTACATCCTTTACTATCAACATTATCCTATTTAGAGTTACACAACATCATAACATAATGAGACTGCATGCTACTGCCATCTTGTGGACAATGCCGTTACATTCAGCAAATATTAGTACCATGTGAAATAAATAATGAAATAAATACTTGCAATAATTTACAAAAAAAACTATGGACTTTATTGTATTTTTGTACTATGTTTTTCACAGATTTTTCAAATTGCTGCCCATTTGGTTTACTGGGGCAAGGCAATAATAATTTACCCACTGTGTGAGAACAATGTCTACATGCTGTCTCCTCATGCCAACATCTGCCTGTGAGTGATCACATTTTTAACAGAATAGCTATTACATTTAATTGAATGAATAAATGTAAATGTTCATATACTGTCTCTTAATTATTATGATCAAACAATTTCCTATTGAATGTTTTCATTATATGCCGCTCTTGTGTATACAGATACTCTCCACTGGCTGAGCAGTTTGCCCAGCAGTTTCCTGGGCATGATTTGCCCTCAATGTTAGCAAAGTTCTCACTGCCAGTGTCACTGTCTGAGTTCAGAAACCCACTTGAAGCGCCAGCACAAGAGGTAATCCCATATGCACCAATGCGACATTGATTTAGGGCCACTTCTTACCATCTTCCGCCTAGCTTGGCATGGTTTCATATTAATGTGCAGGTTTTCTCTTACTTTACTTTGGCATGAAACTGGCACACATAGGCAGTATATTTCATTGTGGCTTTATTGTTGAAATATTAAGACACTGACTGTATTTTGTTAGCAGAGGGAGCAGATGTTCTCATCGACCCATCAGATTTTGGAGCCAAGCAGTTGGCCATAAATTATTAATATGAAAGGGACATCATCTTCCATTTTTTATGAACACAAGATCAGAGCCACAGAGCTTTTTTGTTGAGCTATTTTAGGTTCACGGGTCGCCTATTTTGAACTTAAACTATACACGACCTAGCTTAGAACTGTAGACAACTGGATGACAAGTATCCCAGAGAAGACTAAGAGGCCCATAGAGATTGTATGTTTTCACTGTTGCTTGTTGAATTGGAGATGTAGATTGAAGGTATGCTTTTTAGGCCAAGTTTTTATTTATTTATTTTTTTTAAACCATCAATCCATTGTAGTATGAATTATGTAACAAATTCAAGCCACAAGTGCACAGTAGTGGGACAAACAATTAGCAGATTCTACAAATGTACTATTCCAAGGCTGGGCTCTTGTAGCAATTATTATCTAGCATCTTCTCAACTCATAAGACAGATGACTTGAAATATAAATATATAATTTGGTTCCTTTGCAGGCTCAGTTAATACAGATGGTGGTGTGGATGCTTCAGCGGCGCTTGCTAATCCAGCTGCACACATATGTTTGCTTGTTGGTTCCCCCAAGTGAAGACGAGCCCATCCTCAAAGATGAAGACCCCCTTCTGCCACCTCGAGTCGGGGGCCGCAGCCTAAGCACGCCCAGCGCTCTCAGCTTCGGATCGCCCAGTACATAGCTATATTATCAATATTATTCATAACTATGTACTTTTTTGTTTTTTCTTTGACTTCTGAACATTTCTAATTGCAAGCTAGCTGTACTTCTCCTTTTTGGCTAAAAAAATCCAACTACTGAGGCATTAAATGTCAATTATGAAAAAGAGTATAGTATTCAAACTTACAAGAAGTTATTTATTTATTTATTTTTTTTTTTTTAAGTAAAAGGACTACAGCAGGTAAAAACCACATGTAGTTGTTCACATGCCAAGTTGCTACCTCTACTACTGTACGGCAGGACTAAAGCTAAAAACACAATTTAACCAGTGTAATTTAATTTAATTTTTAAATGACAGACTTTTGAATATTGCTTGGAAGAAACTGCATACCACCAGTAGATATCTTACCTCAAGTTAAAGCCTCAATGTCTTCTAACATCTGTGTTGAATTTGTGCAGGCAGCAGCGATGACATGACCTTGACCAGCCCCAGTATGGAGAACTCCAGTGCAGAGCTGCTGACGGGAGGGGACTCGCCACTCAACAAAAGGATGACAGAAACTCTACTGGCCAGTCTGTCAGAGCACGAGAAACAGGTCATACTAAACATCCCCGCAGCACAGAATCCTGAAGATCTACGAATGTTTGCCAGGTAGAGTTGTTGTTGATATAAAACATTAATAAAGCACAAAGATCTTAGGTCTGTGCTTTACAATTACAATCTATGGCCAAAACTGGAACAAAACAGTATATAAAACAAATAGTTGAACTCCAAAAATGAATGAGTGAGTATCTAGTGATAACATAATTTGAGCAACATTTGTATAGTAATGAAAATCAATATTTTTATGTGTAACATTGTAAATATTACCCTTTGAATAATCTTTAGTAATATCTGCCATATTCATTGATGTAAGATTGCTTCGAAAAGCCTCTGTCCCTAATAAAATTTAGCAAAAGTTTTCCAGGATTTTTCTAAGTAACTTTGAAGAGTGTTGCAAATTTCAATTAGAATATAATGCTACAGTGCACTTTGTCCCACCCGTTTGTGCTGCCTGGTGAACAGCAGTGACAGCCCTCATCAGCGCCACTGTCTCATGGTTGATTTGCACAGTTAATGGTTCGGTAAAACTCATCTATCAAACAATTCTTCTTCTGCCTTTGCTTTTCTAGACTGCTGCACTACTTCAGGGGACATCACCACCTGGAGGAGATTATGTACAATGAGAACATGAGGCGGTCACAGCTCAAGACTTTGTTTGACAAGTTTCGAAGTGTCCTTGTGGTGACCAACCATGAGGATCCCATCATTTCAATCTTTCAGTCGCCGATGGAAAAATGACTACAAGACAGTATTAGCTCTGCCCTTTTTGAGACACCTGATGTTACCTTACATTTTAAATTAACAATAATGATTTTGTATTGAGATGTACATCGTCTTTATGAGCCAAATAATATTTACACTATTAAATTATTTTGTATAAATCAGCCATGTCTCAGGTCTAATTCAGAATTAAAGTCTGTATATTATATAAAATCAATTTATATTAACATTGAATTGTGCTATAATAGTTTTCTCTCATCATTAATTTACCCTGAGTTGCATTTTGAGTGATTTCATGAATGTCTGAGTAATGCTGTATTATCCTGCATTTAAGACTTGAATATTCAGACAGTTTCTCTTTTCACCTACCCCCTCTTCCCACCCACTGCTCTGTATTTACTTGCTATTATTAACATATAAATTCAGATTCAGAGTCATACATGTTGGGTTTAAAAATGCCATCCAGCTATTTTCAACTATAGAAAAACATGTAAATGAAAATCCACTGCTTGCTATGGTGAAATACCACTATGAAGCAGTAGGGCCAGTTCTGCAGTTTTGGACAGGAAGTTGATGGAGCTATTTCTATTACTATGCCTTTTTAGATCACTGAACAAAATATTCAACTATGATCTATGTATGTTATAATTAAGTACTAAACACCCTACTTTAAACAACTGCAGATTTTGACCACATTTGTCACAGTTTCTGTTGTTACTACACTTACAGAGCAAATAGAGCATTTGAGTAATGACCATTCCAGACCTCAAACAGACCTCTGTCCAGGAATCCCAGAGGTGGAGATTCAAGGACCCAGAAAAAGCAGAGATACTCAACATCAGAAGAGTCACATTGGCTTTGAAGGAAGTACAACTTTCCAGACATCTGTGAAATCACTAAGAAGACACATAATGAGATTTTCATTAAAAACACAGATGCATTTTGCTCACTGGAGGCAAGACAGTTTCATTTTAGGTTTTACTCCTTTGAAAGAACTGCTACAACTTGATAACAAATAATTTGAAATAATCCATGGGTTTGAAAGGGTGCGTTCCTTTTGGTCCTGGTGTGAGTTAAGTTTAGTCCTGATGAAGTCTTGATTTGGTCCTGCTCTAGTGCTGGTTTAGTTCACCAGCACCATTGTAATATAGGCAAGTGTACAGAAAAAAAAAATCAAATAGGACAACCCTCTTTAGCTGTCCTGTTTTGGAGATTTTTTTTTCCAGTGTTACTTTAAGCTTACAGATGGCTAATCATTTTTGGGAGCATTTCTGCAGAGTCCCTTTGTACTCGTGCTGTTCTGTATCACACTCTAACTCAAAATTGTTCTTTATCAATTCAGATTCAACCGTTCTTTCTGCTTCTTTATTTCTTACACTGACACATGAGTGGCCTAAAATGTAATATCGTAGTGGCTTCTTAGCCCATTCCCCATGTGACTCAATACCAATTCGTGGTGCTGACACAATATTGCTGACTTCTTCCAGATCTGCATTGGGGTCGCTCTCAAGCCAAACCTCCGGATCTGAGGCCAGATCCCGACGGTCGAGGTAGCGTGGTATGTCCAGCGCCTGGCACAGCTTTGAAGGACCGTTGCACAGCTCTTTGTCCTTCAGTTGTTTTGCTCCGTCTTTGCGCTTCGCCATCCTCAGCTGTCTCATGACAGACTGACCCTGAACAGGCTCCAGGGATCTTAGCAGTACAGCAGCACCCTCTCCTGTGTAACAACGCAAAATGTGTGTAATATATCAGTCAGCAACAATTCACTTTTATTAGCCTCTTCAACTCTTTAAAATATAGAAGACTCATTACTAACTGCATTATTATAACAAAAGCAATCAGGTTTATTAAGTATACATTTTTATTACTAACAGTACTAAAAACCTTACCATCCTTCACAACCCCGGTAACAAACATTTTGGTGTGAGGCAGCCAGGCTTGGTTCTCTAAGGTTAAATAAAGTTGCAGTTGCACTCATTTGAATTATTTACTGTATTATTCTGGCCCTTAAGAAAAAAATGGTTTTACTAAGAATTGTATTCCAATTTTACACCAATAATAGTGTTTGACTGCAAAAAAATGACATATAAGGTAAAGTTTAAAGTTTTGCCTAAACATTTGGTTTCCACGGAGCATGTTATTACATTGTGCATTGTATTATCTTGTGCACTGACAACATAAGCTATTCTCCTTAATCATTTCGCAGCTTTGGTAATAATGAATGCCTTTACCCTCACTGGACACATTCATGCAGAGGTAGATGCCATAGATGGGATAGACATAGATAGTCCCAGGCTTCATAAACATGGCTGTATTTCTCTCAGTGCGTTTTCCTCCGGCTGAATGAGACGCTTTATCTTCACCTCCGAGGTATGCTTCAGTCTCCACAATCTTCCCTCGCAGCTCCACTCCATCTGCACACCTGCGGACCAACACCTGCGGGGGTAAACACACACTACTGTTTAATGCATAACCTACAACACCAACTGCACTCACTATTCATAATTCATATGTCTTTGATAGCAAGGTGTAAAATAGAAAGCTATATATACATACATCCCCTCCCTGAACCGCCACCTTAACGTGGTGGAGGGGTTTGAGCACCCGAATGATCCTGGGAGCTATGTTGTCGGGAGCTTCATGCCCCTGGTAGGGTCACCCATGGCAAACAGGTCCAGGGGGACGGGTCAGACTGAGAGCGGTTTAAAAGCCCTTTATGATGAGGCGACAACAAAGGCTAGTTATGTCGCCCGGACCGGTGTCACCGGGGCCCCACCAGCCAGGCCTGGGGTGGGTGCCCGAGAGCGAGCGCCTGGTGGCCGCGCCTTTCTCCACGGGGCCCGGCCGGGCTCAGCCCGAAGGAGCGACGTGGGGCCGTCCTCACATGGACCCACCACCCACGAGAGGATCCGTAAGGGGCTGGTGCAGCGAGATCTGGTCGGCAGTTGACGCCGGGGGCCTCGACGACCGGATCTCCGGACATGGAGACTAGCTCTGGGGACATGGACGCCTCCCTAGGGAGGTGTTCTGGGCATGTCCCACCGGGAGGAGGCCCCGGGGAAGACCCAGGACACGCTGGAGGGACTATGTCTCTCCGCTGGCCTGGGAACGCCTTGGGGTCCCACCGGAGGAGCTGGAGGACGTGTCTGGGGTGTGGGAAGTCTGGGAGTCCCTGCTTAGACTGCTGCCCCCGCGACCCGGCCCCGGATAAGCGGAAGAAAATGGATGGATATACATACATATTTTAGGTTCTTAAACAAACCATATTCAAGTAGTGGAATTCGACATTTATTAATATGTAAACTATGGATGTATTATGTTAGTAATCAAAAAAAAAAAAAAAAAAAAAAAAAAACAATGGGACAAGGATCAATCTGTGTCATATTTCAAAATATTAATTTTATAATTGAAATTAAATGAAATACGTGAATTAAAATATTTTCCTAAAAATAGACGTTTGGTAAATTATTATGGCTATGGAGATTTTTAAAACAACATCAGTCAATATAACAACTGTATAATAATACAAAGATCAATCTTTACCTTGCCGAGGAATGCTTTTGCCAAACTGATACATGATTGCTTGAAGAAATCCTCTCCCAGTCTGAGTTTTGGATCACTTTTGATAAAGTAATGACTTTGCTCGATCTCATTTACAACCTTACTTGATTTTTCGAGTTTAGCTGAGCAATTTCCGCGCTTATTTAATACTTTGACAGAATTTTCTTCTGATATTAATTGTATTTTTCTCTTTCTACTTGACATACTGCTTTATAACATGCAATCACGTCTGTAAAATAGTAATAAAAGCAGAAAAGTGTCATATCTCTTCTGCTTACTGTTGTTACTGGATGCTAGCGCTAACCGGAAGTAGGAATGCGTTTGTTGACATCCTGTTAAAGGGACCGCACACTATTTTTGACTGGAAAAGGAAAACTATAATAAGACATTTTCAGCGCATTTATCTCATCTTAATTATTGCATAAATTACTGTGGTCCTACCTATATAAAGAGTGTATTTATCGTCCTTTTTTGACCCAGGGCGCAGAGGGTTCGCTGGCTCTCAGAGGAAACTCCCTGTGCCAGGGTCAGGCCACAGGCTGAGGCTACTATTCCCTGCAGCTTTATAAACTATGGATCTGCTGTGCTCCAAATGCAGTTCATGTTGAAAGTCACTATTTTCTTGTCTACATTAGTTGTAGGACATTCAGTGCATGAAGTTCAATGTAGCCTTATTTGATCCTGGAAAACCTTAAGCTGATGTATATTCCTTGTAGGTCATCATACAGTACAAAATCTGTCATTAGAAGGTCTTCTGCATTAGGCTGTAAATATTGTATAAATATAAAAAATTGCTATTATTATCTGAAATAGACTAATAATAGCCTACTTATAAGTAAATTATTTAAATACAGTAGTATTTGTGTGTGTTCATGTCTTATAAAATGTTCTATATGTTCAATTCATACCCATGCACTGCAGTTGCAAGATAATTTCTAACAGTGAATCAAATCATTGCACTGCGATGACAACTATTCGCTCCCTCTCCCCTCCATATAGTGCAGAGATGCCAGAGCGTGCAGCGTGCTCAGGAGGTGGCAGCTCTGCGTGTGCTGTGTGAGAGGGGGCTGGGAATGGCACCATATCAGTGGATCAAGGGAAATGGGATCTACTTGAGCAGCATAAAAAGTCCCATAAAAATTCCCACTTTAAACATTTGCATCACTGGGGTGAATGCAACTACCCTGTGGTACATTATAACTTTATATTGTGATTTTGCATTTATGGACACTGTGTAGCCTATGTTGATTGATTGACTGTATTGGTAGAATTATTATTGTCACACTTACACGATAATTCTTAAGGCTGGATACATAGACTAGTATAATAGCTTAAAATAATTAGATTTTTAGATGGCAAGAGAAACTAACTACACATCCACATCCTTTATTGTAAAGAAATTGTTAACTCTTGTCCTCTGGCTCCAACACAGATTGCACTAAAATCTGCTGCTCATGTGGAGCTGTGGAGTCCTGGCATGGCTTGTGCGGACTTAGTCCTGGGCTGCTGGACCAACTGGTGAAGACTGTTGTTTGCTATGTGGCTTTTTGTAATACCCGTCAGCAGCATTTGAGAGCATATGAGGCCTAGCCAGCTCTTATTGTTACTCTCACTGATAATCTTTACAGCTCGGGCCAAATACATTCTGGACCACTTTCAACTCAACTCTTCACCAGAGAGAGATCACTACACAAAGCAGGGAACAGTGGGACTCCAAAATCCAATTGTATTAGGCAGACAGGCTATAATGCAGTGAAAATGTGCAGTGAAAATATTTTGCTTAATGATGAGGAACATAGTAGCTGCTCAGTATGGCTCACAAACTTTAAATGCTGCTAAAAATAACACAACTTGTAATGGCTTAGATTTCACAACAGCGACAGACTAGCTCTGCCATATTTCACTCCTTTTACAGACCAATAAACAAATACACCAAAATAACATGTTTATTGCTTTGCTTACATAATCTGCTGGTATTTGCAGAATAAGCAGCTGTAAAGCAATTTATTAATCCATGAGGAAATTTTACTTTAACAGAGTAGCTCAAATAATTCAACATGAAGAAGAAAGGTTATTACAGGGTGAATAATAAATGTAAATAAACATGTTCAATTGTACCTTATTGGTTTACAACCTCACAATAAATCTGAATTTTATACTGAAACTGACCGATTAAACTGACTGACTGAAACAGTTCATTTCTGTTTCATTTATATAGTTTATCAGTATCTTTGGCATGACTTTTAAAAATAAACATAACGGGGGTTTTTTTGTATTTTTTCAAGCAGCCTTTCTTGAACACACCCATTTAATCGTTACTGTTTTAAAGAGACACCACATATCCAAGTGTATGCTTTCTCTTTCATGCCAGATTTTATGTGTGGTTTCAAAGGTTTCAGTTAACTGTGCCTATAGCTCTATGAAATATTAATGTCTAATAATTAATGATTAATTTGGTCTTGTCTGCAGCAGGGTCTTGTTCTGCAGGTGACTGGACACTGATCATGGGCAGAGGGCGGTAGAGTTCATATCTTGTGACCTTTATGGAGGCATGTCTTTTATTTTCCACATTTGAGTCTAGGCTTCAAGCCACAGGTATAAACACAGAGATAATTCCATGTGTGCATGCTGCTATTGTCTGCTCCACTGAGGATGAGCACAGCTTTAGGATAGACCACACAGGTTTGTCCTAGAAAATTACTGATGCAAAAATGTGTGGGTTCAGAGAGTTCATTCTGAGCGATAGACTACTTTATATTAGAGATCTTGAATTTCAGTGCAAAACTGAAAGCAACACATATTTTGTCGAACCATTCATTCCCTGGAGACAAGGATTACATGTCTTGCCCAAGGGCACAGTGACAGCAGGCACAGCAGGGTTTAAGGTGCCAGCCTTCAAGGTAATTGATAATAGGCACAAACCGTATTATTGATTGCTGGTCTAAAATATACCCCTCTAGCAAAACCCCCCAAAGTCAGCTTGTCCTAAATCAAGATTGGGCAGGAAAAAAACTTCTGGACCATACCTTTAAAATGTGAGAAGGTAGTTACAAAAGATTCAAGTACACATGTACACAAGTCCAAGAGGAACTTTGGTAATTGCTGCGTGGAATGTTTTATCTCTGTTTTTTTAAAAAAAAAATGTATTTATGGTAAAGCTGGATATTTACTGTTGTTACTGGTAATATGTACAGTGAATATCTTACAAGACACTGCACACCAGACCTAAGCAGCTTCAGGCCAGTGGCTCTGATGTCTCATCTGATGAAGACACTGGAGAGATTGGTCCACTGCTCTCTGTCTTACCTGGAGAGGTCTGGCAGCAGAGTGAGAATTCTGTTCTTTCATTTCTCCTGCGCCTGTAGCACCACTCAGCCACAGTTCCCAAGGTGGCTGAGCTGGGAAGGGTGGGTGTGGACTGTAAGCGGGCAGAATTAATCCTGGACTATCTCACAAACTTAAAAAAATAAGAAACATAGATAGGAAAACATAGACACACACAACTGTACACATCACAGGCAGAAACACAATACATGGAGCATGTCAACATTCAATGAAAACAAAAGAATGAGAGTGATAACAAGAACAAGAGTCAACAATGACCTGCTGGAGTTTGTATTTAAAACCAGAGACAAACCAGCCTCAGTTTTTTAGAGCGCAGAATGTGTCCTATTATCTTATCTATATTGCCTATATGACTGATATAGACTCTGATTTGACTATACGCAATAGGTTGGGTTCACATCCTAGAATTTGGTGATAGCATAATTTCAGATGGAGAGCAGGGGCCTATGTAACTCTATGGGAGATTTATTGTTTTTGGCAGAAACATCCAAACTTAATATACACAAATGTTGAACTTTATCATTATGTGTTAGGGATTGGCTCCACAAACTTACCATATTGAAATCAACTGACAACAATCACATCTTTGGTCCTTTCTTAAATTATTCTGAAAAAAATATTTGAACTTTATGCCAGTTTTAGTTTCATGTGGATTGGTCTAATAATGACAGACTTCCAGCTTAATGGATTCTACAGTGTTGTGGTGTCATGTGAATTATTTGTTAGGGATTGGCTCCACAAACTTACCATATTGACATCAACTGACAACAATCAGGTTTTTGGGCCATTCTGAAGTTATTCTGAAAAAATAATTTGAACTTTATGTCAGTTTTAGTTTCATATGGATTGGTCTAATACTTACACACCTTCAGCTCAGTGGATTTTACAGTGTTGTGATGTCACATTAGTTATTTGGCTCCACAAACTTGCCATATTAAATTACTTTTTTTTTGGTGTTATAATGGCGCCACTTTTTGCTATTATGAAACCTAGACCTAGAGCTCACTGATCCTAGAATGTGATATCACATGAATGCAACCTATTATTCCTAATTTGAAGTTGAACTCTTCTTTGTTTACTCTCTTGCTCTTAGCTTGTCCTGTGTGCTTCATACAAATACAATGTGAGAACTGTTTTAGTAGATCATTTTAACTGCTCCCCAGGCCCTATCTGTGTGCTTTATTGATGTCTTTATGCTCACCTGACCTTTCACAACCTGCCTTTGACAACAGCGTCCTTGTCTCTGCTCACACCTGCAAGAGACAACACTGAAGTCAAACATAGATTTCAACATAAATCCACTAACTCAATGCTCTTTTTACCAGCTGTCATCTGCTTTGGTCTTTAGCAGCAGTGAGTTACCTTTCCCTCGACACTATGGTCTGTCAGCAAATAAAACCAAAAGTGTTTTTCTTACAAAGTGGCATGTTTGAGAAAATCTTTTTGAAGGTTTTGCTGGTGTATACAATGTCAAAATAACTCTTCACTGGCCACAAATTGTCTGAAAAAGGAAAGCGTTTATGACAGTGGTGGTTGGGTTAAATATTAGCTTTGCTCTGACCCCTTTTATCTCCGCCTGATGGATTGGATTTAAGGGAACCACGAGCGCTCCTACAGGTCCTGTGTCACTTCCTAACTGCTGCGCCTGCCCTGGAGCTTCAACTTGTGTCAATCCCAGGGGAGGATTTAACCATTAATTACTCACACTTCATGCTATATCGATCAGGGACTAGCCACAGACCCCCAAGCAGTTCTTCCATAGCATTAGTATGTCAAAGATGAGTTTAGGTAATCTCAGTCCCATGATGAAAATACAACCTCTCAATTTGATTTAAGAGCATGTCTTTGAAAACGGCTTGTCATGTTGGATGGCCATTCATCATGCAGGCGGACACAGCACTCTTCTTGGGAGAGAAAACTTTGTGAAGATTTCTGTTACACGAGCACGGCTTTTTTTTTGTCATTTTCTTGGTTTTATGTAAGCAAAGTGAGTTGTTGTTTGGTTGCGTTAGTGTTAACTGATCCTGTGAAATAAAAGTAGCTATATTTAAGTAATGAAATCATTTTTTTGTCATGTTTTCAAACTTTAAGAAGCAAAAAAGCAAAGTTATTGTGATAAAAAGGTCTTTGTATTTAATTTTTTCCTTTTCTTTTCTGGAGTGTAGAAATTGCCACAAAACACAATTCTTCTTCCTCTTCTTCTTCTTCTTCTTATTATTATTATTATCATCATTAATATTATTATCATTATCATTATTATTAGTTGTATAATTCTTTGTTCAACCAATTAATCTTGACATCCTTTGTATATAGTACAGAGTAGTGTAAATGAGGATGTGTAGTATAAAGTTGTACAGTAGGCCTATACAGCAACAAAGTATTAACCACAAGACTATGTTACCCTTCAGAACCTCAACCTTTAATTTAGAGTATTAATTATGCAATAGTTCAAAGTAACCACTAACAAGTTGTGTTTTAACAGGCGCTTAAATCTTATTTATCCTGAAACCTCATCTGAGGAGAAGTGTCTGTGTACTGCCCCTTTTCAACACCCCACAAACTTCTGTCTCCCATAATTTAAAAGGAGTCCCAGCTGGACCAGTGTCTGTGCTGTAGTAGACACGATGGAATCTAATGTAATGCTTTTTTTAATTATGGTGTAAAGGCTAGGCAAATGTATTTTAAGTATACTGCATATACCACTGACAAGGTACTGGCCCTTTTTTGAAGGTGTAAACATAGGACAGAGATGAGATGTTCAGTTATTAATGCTCTGTTAGACACAAGTGTAAGTGAATAAGAATATTTGCTTTATTTTAATAGCTGCAATGAAACTATGTTGTAATGGTAGATGTGCTCAAGTACTGATACTTTGCAGTGACATCACACTGGGGGGTTCTGCATGTAGGCTATGTCTATGGCAGAATGTTCAGCAGTTATCACGGTGACAGGATGCACACATTAGCAAACACCGGCAAAAAGTTTTAAAATCACGAGGGGTTAAACAACACAAATCAGCTGTTGTAGTTCCATCTAAATATTTTTTTTAAATAGTCAGACTGTGGTAAAATAAAGAGCTCAGATTAAAGTCTAACCTGACTAAAATCTCTTCAGACAGCGCACTGCCTCTAGTTAGCTTCACCTCCCAGACAATGTTGATGACATCATCAGCTTTTTGTACAAGCAGCCGAAAATGAGTTTCCTCCGCAGGGTGGCTCCCTTAGAGATAGGGTGAAGAGCTCAGTCACACAGGAGGAGCTCAGAGTAGAGCCGCTGCTCCTACATGTGGAGAGGAGCAGCTGAGGTGGCTCGGGCATCTATTCAGGATGCCTCCTGGGTGCTGTCGTAGGAAGGTGTTCTGGGCATGTCCCACTGGGAGGAGGCCCCGGGGAAGACCCAGGACACGCTGGAGGGACTATGTCTCTCGGCTGGCCAAGGAACACCTTGGGGTTCTACCAGAGGAGCTGGAGGACTGGGGTGAGGGAAGTCTGGGAGTCCCTGCTTAGACTGCTGATCCCACGGCCCCGAATAAGCAGAAGAAAATGGATAGATGGATGGATGGGCGGGTTGAGCAGCCAGATCCACTGACCCACAGGTTAGCAGTGCGATTCAAACTCCTACAGATGAATGCTGTCATTGTGTCCTTGGGCAAGACAGTTAACCTACCTTGTCTCCACTGTCTGCATACACTGGTGTATGAAAGTAGTTTCTTGATGTAACAGGCTTTGAGTGCCTCGAAGGTGGAAAAGCACTATATAAAAATGTGACTAATTACTAACAGAAGAATCTGGTCCAAAATACTTCAAACTAAACCTGAGTAATTCCTTTAAGTTATTTGGCACACACAAATTAACATATGCTAAAACATCTTCCAATTTTCTTCTGTGTAAAAATTAATGCTAAATACTTTGAACAGAAACTGCAGATATGGTTAGAGTGCAGAGAAGACATTGTTTTGGCTGAGTGAAATGGGCCTCACTCGAAATCAGCAGACCGGACCTCAGACTCATATGACTCAAAGTGGAGTGCTCACAATGTAGATACTCATTGATTTGAGAAGAAAATGTGGACTTCACATAATAAGCAGAAGGCTGTGGTTTTGTTATGCCTCACTATTAAGGCATGTTATTGTTTAATTAATTAATCAGATTTGGTCATTTTGGTGTCTTGGGTCTTGTGCTAAGTCTGCTCACCAGGGTTAGGTCTGGTTTAAAGGCATTTAAATCATTATCCAACAACCACCATTATAAAAGTCTTTACCACTGAAGTCTATATGTTGGGCAATAATAAGCTTCATGGTAAATTAGCCTTCACCTATCTATTTTCCATTGCCGTAAAGAAAGTAAAATATTATAATCGTTCAGTTTTCCTTTCAAAGTAAAAATGCATTCTCTGCAGCTTAATTGACAAATCTTTTGTGGTCACAGTCTTTTTTGCTTTCAGGCATTTGGCACAGTAATCACTTCTTCAAACTGCTGTTTTATCATGTGATTGCGGCCCAGATTTCCTTTGTGTTTCATAAGTATCTGAAAACATGTTCCCTCTCTTTGTGGTAATGGTTTTGAATATAATTACTTGAGGGCAATGCCTTAATCTTGATTAAACTTCTTTGCCTTGCTGGTCCCATGTAGAGTAAGTCGGTGGCTTTAGAACTTTAATATGACTCTTGTTTGGATTTCATGTTATTCTAATTCTGTGACACATGACAGAAGGAAATTTGTTCCTCAAGGCCCAGTGATTAAATGTTTTACAATATGAAATGCACATTTGCCAAGGCACTGAGATCTAATGAAAATGATTGAATACGCTTCTGTAGGCCAGCCTATCCCTGAGTTAAAGGCTATAATAAATCCCACACTACCCTGGCCAACTATGCAAAACAGTAGCTTTCTAGGAACCCTTAAAAGAGAAAGAGGGTATCCTGAAATAAACCTACTTTGTTGTTAGGTTAGGTTAATTAGGCTTTAATTATGAAAACACACTGACTATACATTACACTGTTGATGATACCTTTCAACAGCAGCTGACAGCCTACTTAATTTCTTATTTTCAAATTATATTTTCATGTAGCCTAAAAAATTTCCCTGGATTGTCTGCTGCTTCTCCTGGACCCTGGACCCACGCAGTGAACGTGTGTCCACAATTATGTGCGCAACTCATCTCCAACCTGCTAGGAGGCTACTTTCTTTAAAGACACCTAAAGGGACTCTGTGTTTGTAGAATAACAAAAAGGTTACCGGTGTCTTTCTCCTGGATCGAACTACAGTGTGAGGATATCGCTTAGTCACCGGCGTAAACCATGCGTAAATCATGGCGTGATCCCCGGGAAGCAGCGCCTCCCTGCGTACAGCCATTGGCCAGAGCTGTCCGTTTCCACAGCCCCTTCTCCACAGGGCGGGGCTGCCTCTCCGCAAACTGAACCAGGCTACAACCGGCAGAAGAAAACTTAGCCCGGCTCGATCCATGGAGGAGTGTGGGAATGCTGTGACCGTAGGAGGAAAAGCGCACTTCGGCCACAACGCGCAGGACCGCCCGGGCTACTGCTACAACTGAAACCAAATGTAACACTGCGTTTTGGAATAGAAAAACCATCAAGGAAAGGAAAAATCCGCGCGTAATGTACAGTGCCATCGCTGTCAGCATGATGTGACCAATCATTGACAGAGCTACCTGCGGAAATTCATTCAAACGGGATTTTTTCACAGTTGGAGAACACGAGAGCGGCTGGTGAAAAGGGTAAGTTGTGACATGACTGTGTATCGTGATTGCACTGTCTCTTCTCCCGTGTGGTCGCCCATACGGAAGCCAGGCGAACAGGCAGCTGGCAGGATCCGCGGAGGAAGCGCTCAAACGTCGTGATCTACAAGGATAAGCTCTTACTACGAGTTGCAGAATGAATTCCCTGTGACTTATGTGTCACTGAAAGGTTTATAGTGTCCTGGGAAGAGAGCACGTTGTCTTAAAATCATATGTATGTGTTACATGCACTGCTCTGGATCCTTATAGTAAAATGTGGCAATTAAAAGTCTAGCCCAGGCCCTGTCATTACCCAGTGTGTGGCATACCTTACCATTTGCACTCAAAATAGACCAATGAGACACAGCCATACTCTACATACTTTTGAACATGAGCCAATTCATTCATAACATAGCCTGTAACAATTTATTACACAGCCTGATGCCAATTTTATACATTAGACATAAGGTTAGATGGGGAAATTAGGAGATTATAGAGCACAACTTTTTTTTTAAATGTTTTTTTTAAATAATGCAGTTTTAGTCACACCATTTCTTCACACTTCTAATTCATCACCTCCCACTGTCTGTCTCTGAGCATCCGTGTAAGAAGACTAAGGCCTACATGTGTTTCTATGAATCTAAAACAACAGGGTGTCGCACTTCCTGTTTCTGACCACACCACAATGATATAATTTAGCCTAAGGTATGTTGCTTGCACTGCTGGTGGTGTATACAGGCTTGCTCTAATTGTGCTCTATAGTCTTTATGAAGATGTTGTCACGAAACAGCTGGGATTTAGTTCCTGTTCATACCTGGTTTAGAACTAAACTTGGACTTGTTTTGGTGCTGGTTCAGTCCTTGTTCAGTGTTGCTTTTTTTGTGGGCTGTAGTGGCTTAGTGGTTACAATGCTCGCCCACTGACTCGAAGGCTGGGGATATTCCATGTGGTGCATGCTGTTGTTGTGTTCCTGGGCAAGACACTTCGCCCATTCTGCTTATTGACATCCTTTGATTGATGGTGGGCAAATTGGGTAATAGTAGCTGAGTTTGGTTTTATTGGTTTAACTTTAAAGCTAATTAAATTCAGACTTGGTTTGCATTGGTTCACTTCAGTCCATGTTCAGTCCTGACCTCTGTAGTTCTTCCTTTAGTAGTTCCTTATTTTAGTCCTAGTTTTGACATGATGACCTGATTTTGTCCCTATGTTTCTAGCTGGGGAGTAGTTAAAAATGTGTGGCCTTGGGTGGTGGGCTGTCACTACATGCTCTCTATACACATGACTTTTGGAAAGTAATTTCCCTGCATTGCACCCACAAACTGTATAAAGAAGTGGACTAAGGGAATGTGATGTCATCCATGCGTACGGCTCCAGCCAAATGAAGCTCATTGAGGCTAGAGCAGTTATAAGGGCGAAGTTCCATATTTTGAATTCCTACCCTGAGTTTCATAGCAACCAAAGAGCCAGTTCTGAACAAGGCTGTTGAAGGTAAAGCCCCTTCCCACCTGCACCGCTGGTTTAGCAGGGAGTGGGTCCTGTCAATCTGTCAGCACTGTCAATCAAACCTATGGGATCAGTCTCTGGAAAAGAAGGTGCCTGATTTGTCCATTGTTAATGTTCATATGTTGATTTACGGACAAAACAGCAAAATAAAAATACCAAGATCATGTAGAGCGAGTCAATATGAACCAAAATGAAGAGGCTCACAGTTACAGAGAGATCAGTTTTTCAATAGAAAGTAAATTGCGCCGGAAGCGCAACCGTGTCCACTTCCCATTTGGAACGCAGAGGGTTAGCTATGTCCATTTGTATATACAGTCTATGATTGCACTCTGGGTAGAGTACCCACCCACCCCCCTCCTTTTGGTGAAAAAACACACGCACCATGATTCAAAGTGACTCATGACCGTCACAAAAGGCCTTGAATGCATTGGACACATGGGACCACCTCTTTGTAAACTGACTCATCTGAAGTCCAAAAAACCCCAGTACTTTTATCTGATCTCATTGTCCTATGAAATGCGTGACCTAAGTACAATACATGGAGTGAAACCGTACACTTACTGTATTAGAAACTGCTGAGTTATTTTGGCAGAAGGGACATCGGAGCACATGGCCTGGTTTTGTGCCCACAGTGAAAGCCTGTCACATGGAGAGAGTGGGGTATCATCATGGCTGGAGGTGATGTAATCTGACTGATAAAGGAGAACCATCTCCAGTTTAAATCCAAGTCCACCCGGAGACACAGGCAAGAGTAGTGCACTGTTTTGCAGTAGTTGCATAATATGGAAAAACATGCAATTTATTAATAATTTATTTTGTTTGTGGCAATTTTCAAGACACCCAAGGATATAGTGAAGCAATTAAAACAACAAAGGACATAAGGAGACCCAATATTATGGTGACGAGAATGTTTTAATATGCAATAACGATACTACTCTGTATGTTGCTGAAATCACTTGTCAAAACTGTGTCAAAATTATGTTTTGTCAGAATTTCACTATAGTACAAAGTTGGCTTGTGTAATTATTAAGTTTTTAAATGTGATATCAATTGCTGCTTCAGACATTTCTAAAACATCAGAACAGTCAATTAAAACATCAGAGGTGATGACTTGAAGAAGGCTATACTAGGTCAAATGTAAATATCCCATCAATATTGCCTCTTTATTTTATATTTGGTTATTTTGCTCGTGCCTATAATGCATTAACTGCTGTAAATATGCAGGATATATTGTACAGCATTAAAGTTTATTAGCTTGAATGCAGGCTTGGGTATTCTAGAGAGCTGAAGCAGGTGGATCATCCTGGGGGGCCGTGCGTGTGTTGACTAACTGGCATTGTGGTGGTATGTGAAGTTTTTGAGGGACTTTACAGTGACTCATGGTGTGGTATTTGTCTGTATCTCTTTGTCTGGCCCACGTGAGTTTCACAAATATGACACACAGGTCACATTTTAATTGAGATTCAAAATATGTCTTCTCTTAAAGCATGTGGTTTGGAGAAATTTGGAATACATAGCTATTTTGTCTATGTTTGAGAAATTCATATTGAAAACCATTGCTATTTGTTTTTAATAAGACAAACAAAAATCTACAATCGATAAAAAAAATCAAGTTTGTTCCATATGAGGAAAAATTTGGTTAATTTTTCTGTTGTATGGACTCCTGCTCAAAGGTTGTTCACTTCAAAGGACTACAAAGCAGGTGTGGGTGTTCACATTGTCAAATTTAATTCAAACCAAAGTCAAGTCAAACAGGCGCACACACTTCCCTATGGCACCAAATGTGCCCTAATCACTTCAAGATGCTGCTCTGTGCTCTATCTCTATCCACAGGACACAGCAATCAACCAGGAATGAATTCTCTTTGATCCTCTGATGATGAGATGACAGTTAACAAAACACAAAGCCACCATGTTTCCTGTAAATTTTCTATCTAAAAATGTGTCCATCCCATTACAGATGTGCTCTTTGTGATTGTAGGTCATTTTGCACATTCGTCTTGACGGCTCATGAAAAGAGCGCTGTAGGCCTGAACTCTTCCATGTGTGGAGATTACACGCTGTTAAATAACTCAAGGCTGCCGCTATGACAAGTACAGCAAGTGTCACTAATACAGACAATAGTGTGTAATAGTGGTGACTAATCATGAGTGCTATGCTTATTACTAATGAATTACAGTATATTTAAATGCACTGTATCACCATTACATGAATCTGTAGTGGGTCATAAAAGGAAATGTGTGGCCTTCAGTGGCTACAGATTTGAACTTTTATAACTAAGAAATAACATAGTCAAACATTATGCAACTTGTTTAATAAAGATAATACATTTCAGTACCATTAAAATTTGTATTTAAACCACTAATTTAATTAACTCATTTGGTACAAGCTGCAAATGAGAAACACATTAGAACAGTAGAATTAACAATAGAATCAATGTAAAAATTGTTCTAAAATCTTTCATATTTTCTAAGTACAGTATTAGACAGATGCAGTATTGTCAAACAAAAAAAATATGACCTCAGATCCATGCATATCTTTAGCTCCATGTTTAAAAAGTCTTCCCATGCTTTCCATCACATTTCTTTTGTATCAGCTTCGCTCATAAATCACCTCTTGGGTTAGTCTCATACGTACTTACATAATGGTTATTATTGGGTTGTCTGTAATTACAGCAGTGTTCGCTTTGAAAAACTTCTAACAATAGTTTGGGCTGATTTGTGGATGTGGGGCACGGCTGCGGTGTCTGAGGAGGTCAAACATGTTAACCAACTGGTTCTGCTACTTAACCTGCATACTTCCTAAGTGAATATATTGGTTAATGTTTCCTACCACACTAAACTCTAGCTGTGTGGCTGAAAAAAGCATGTCAACAATGTCTTAAAATCCCAAAACCAACAGTGGATGAGTCAGTTAAAATTAAAAAGTTGGGATACTGTGTAAAATATATACAGAATTGTGGGGTTGACACATTTAAGGTCTAATGCTTTATTCACACTGTACCTGTAACAGTTTCATACTACCACATCAAGTGAAATAGACTTTTTAAACTTATTGTAAGTTTGAAAGCTCTATTGAGTGCAGCTATTATTTGACATTAATTGATAAAATATACAGTTTTAGAATATATTGTACTGTGAATATAAATGTCAGTAGTACACATTTCAGTTGTATAGTAATTGGTGATGCTTATGACTGTTGCATGGCCTTAAATATTGTAGGATTCATGCAAGACTGGTGCGTGTCTAATATGGCATGTGAGCTGACTGCAATACAAACAAACCCAGAAGTCCTTTGCATTATTGTTTTGTTACTATTGCTGATCTATATGGCAGTGGTAGCACTGGCAGTCCATTTTGCGATCTGGAAATACTGGATCTTCCTTGAGCTTCCCTCCTTAACGGCTGGCAGCGTGACTCACAGGCGTTGTTTCCAATTGTCCCATGACACTTTGGCGGTGGCCTCCATCTTGGTATGGTGAAGTCACTATGTGATGTAATGTTGAAATGTAACAGCGAGTCTATTTTGGTACCAGCTCCAGAACTCCTCGTCTCACCCTCTCCCCCTCTCTCTCTTTCTCACCCCTGGTCTGCCAACATACCATACACCCTCCTGTCTCTCTCTCCATCAGCACCTCATCTGTCAAAATGTAGACAGCCATGTGAAGTCCCAGTCACAGCAATCAGCACAAAGCTTTGATGCAACCTGTTGACAAAAACACAGGTTCAAGCCATTGTTTCCACAGTTACTTGGCTAAATTGGGGTTATTTGTGTATTGGCTGGGTTTTGACGGGTAGCTTGATGTCTTATTGGCACGGCGTCTGGGATTGGTTAACCTCAGGGCAAAGCTTATAGGGCTGTGGGAAAGCTGTATGTTTTTTCCCCCATGGCTAATGTGCATAGAAAAACCACTATGGCCTCTTGAACTTTGATCTTCATCTTAGAGAATCCTTCTGTGTGAGAGCTGTCAAATGGAGCATGTCTGTAGAGAATCTGGTAAAAGTATTTTTATTTACTGGAGCCTGCAGGCAGCAACATATATGTTAGATGTTTTCATTTGTATAGAGGCTCTAAACCAGGTGATGTCTCATGAGGGAGGTGCGGTTTCAAAAGTGCATGACAGTATACAATGCTCTTTGTGAAAAAGTTGACTTAAGAGCTTTTGATTAGACTGTTGCAAACTAGTGCTATGCAATCAATGGAAAATTAACCATGGCTATGCTTCTGTATTTTTAAATGAGAGGACCACAGCAAATCCTCTGTAAGTAAAAGCCTGTAGTTTGGAGTGTGTTAAATGGCAATGATTAAAAGTCTGTATCGTTTATGTTCAGGAAATGTATATTGAAAAATATAATTTTTTTAGATAAGACAAAATAAAATTGAATTGAAATCACAATCAAGGAATATGTGGGCAAACATTTTATTTTATATATTTGTTTCATCTCCCACCTACTCAAAATGAACTTTAACAGCTCGTCCCTCTGCAGCAGGTATTTGACTAGGTTTGTGAGAAAATTTGGATGATTTAATGGTGAAATAACTATAAGAGTGGTGCAGAAACAGCGTTTTGTTTCTGCACCATTGTTTTACTATTAAACGACAGTACACTCAATATTAAAATGATGCATATCTTTAAAACAACAATCATCAATATGTTGATTTATTGCCTCTAAACATGCATTACATAGAGGACACGCACGTAACAGCAACATCTGCAATTTTCCAATGGCAACTTTACATAATCATTGTAAAATCAGTTCATGTCAAGTCCCGGCATTGTCATGGGGGAGGTGGTTGTGTAGTTTTAAATGGGATGCCCCACCCCCATACACACACACACACACACACACACACACACACACACTCACACACCTCTGTCCTGACGCTGCATACCCTCCTTTCACTACCGTTCGTCTCTCCTTTTCCTCAACTGAACTTGCACAAAGTTATATCTATTTTGGACAGTTTCAACACATACCACGCGCCGCACACTTCCCAGAATCCAGGGGTGTGCTCTGGGCTGGCCTACACTTTTCGGAAGAGGCGGATCCTGAAGGTTCTCATTCATTTTGACTTCAAGTGTTTTTTAGGGCACTTTGGGAAAACCTGAACTTGTGGCTTCCTTTGCTCTCCACTGCCTTCTCCTCTTTACACACGTGCCAACTTTCCTCACTCTTTGCCAGAGTTGTAATGCAGCATGCCAGGGAAATTACGTAAAAGATTGTGGTGCCCATTTTGAACACACCCACCCAGCTACAATGGAGGCATTATATATGTTGTACAGTAATTTAGTACAATTACTCAAATGCACTTATGGAAAATGCATGTGTAACCAAATGGAATAGTACAAAACCTCTCCTATTCCCTCTTTTAACTCAGAGAAAACTAACTTTGTCATTATTGCTTTATATCCTGCTAACTAGGCCTGGCACGATAACAATTTAGTGTCATATATTGCTGTAGTAAGTAAATACAGACGATAAACAATAATATTGAAACTAATTCATGCCACTGACACAAATACCCAAGTGCAGATTTAAACCACAAAAAAATATTGTAATGTACACTATTGTCAAAAATCATGAGCTGCAATAAATAAACAGCAAAATGAAACACTGTAGAACTGGGTTTACATTTGTAATGATGAGTCTTAGAAATTAGTAATTCAACCTTTAATGGCTTAAATCTTATCGTTTAGCCAAAAAATAATCCAAAATTTCTCAGTAGTGCAAATAAGATGTGTACACGATCAATACTGACTCAAAAAAATATTGTTGCAGCTTTTATATATTGAATGATAAGTCGATATAGTGATAATCGTGACAGGTCTACCACCATCCAAATGCAGTTTGTGGTTCAATTGTTTCTACTAGTGCTGCATGGTATGTTCTTGTACATGACACTTCACCCACGTTGTCTGTATGAATGTGTCAATGTGGCTGGTAGTGCGTGGAGAGGCAGCCCACCACCACTGTCTGAATAAATAATGCACCAAACTGTAAAGCCAGTTTGGGTGCTGTAAAAGTAATGCATGGACTATTTATTATGCACTTCATGAGTCCCAGTTTGCACATTTATGGATTTTGCCCTTTTTCCCTGCACACTTCTAGGATTTTTTTTAGCATAGTGTATTTTTTGGATGGTGATTTCTTGTTTTATATAGCATAGCATGGGCAAGTTACAGGTAAAATCTGCCAAAGGTCAAAGCTGTGCCAGTTAACATTAAGAATGTATCTTTTTTAATTTTTTTTTTATTTTTTTTGGACAAATACAAACAATTGTTAATAAATAAATATAAAAATGTGTAATGCTGTACTGTGAAACATCCCAAAGCAAAGTGGCAGAACCAATCCCAGAAAAAATGACGTAGCACACCTTAAATATAGACTGCAAAAAAAAAAAGGAAACTCAAACTATAAAATCGTTCCTAGTCTCCACTCCATCATGAACTGGGGGAAAATTTGACATTATTTCCTTACAAAGAGGAGAGTTGTTTTCTTGAGTTAAATAAGGCCTCCCCGCCCCCTCCTGTGTGTAGACTTGGGGCTGTCCCATAGGACCTGCTGCAGCCTTTTCCTGTGCTTTTGTCAAGAGTTTTCCACTGATCTCGAGGCCCAGATGGACGACTTCATTCTTCCTTCTTCCTGCACAGTCATCCATCGCTGTAAAGTGCAAAAATGTCTTGACAACAGGGAGTTCCCCACAATTAACAACACTGCTCTTCAAATGCATTGAGACCACAAGCTCAAGCCAAAATGCAATCATTTCATATGCTTTTCAGCTTCCTGTATATCCATGAGTTTCAGAACAACAAAAAAACATTGCCATCGTGATTAATAATAAAACACTATGATGCCTTTTGAATGGGAAGTCCTCAAAATGTTGTATATAACAGAATGTTTAAACGCATAGGTGACATTAGACCATACAAAAGATATAATATTCACTTTTGAATTGTTAGTTGCTATGGTAACAGTGCTAATTTGTCATAACCCTGAAATCCATGAATAGGTATAGCAATAGTTTTATTCTAGGATCCGGTTTTGTCCTTAAGCAATTTGAGAGGTCTGTAGAGATACTAATAAATTCATTTGTGCTAAGTAAATGCATTGCAATGTGGATTAGAGACAGGTATTAAAGTTATTTTAAAGATGTTGTGTCAAAATTGATATATCAAGAAAGTACGTGGAAGTTCTCAGAAAGCTGCAAAAAGATCTGATAAAAATAAACTGATGTATGTTTCCTCTTTCATGATCTCTTATAACCCAGAGTTAACCCCGCCAAGGCCAATGGCTGAGGAAAAGTAGTAGAAGTATTTTACAATCAGTTCAATTCATCTTCATCATTTTTTGCATACTTTAATTACACTTCCTAGGCTTGTCACGATAATTACTATATCAACTTATCATTCAGTATATGAAAGCTGGAACAGTATATTTTTTGACTCAGTATTTATCGTGTTCACATTTTCTTTACAGTAGTCGGGAGATTTTTGTTATTTTAGTGATAATACGATAAGATTTGGCCAGTAAAGGGTTGAATAAGTGACTTCTATGATTAATTACTGCTTCATTCTATTATTTATTTGTTGGAGCCCTTGCCGTCGTGGGGAGTTTTTGTTTGAACTATTTAGAAATGTTGGCTTATTTTTTTGGCTATATGGTAAGATTTGAGCCATAGAAGGTTGAATTACTAACTTCTAAGACTCATTACAGGTGCAAAATGAGTTTATTTCTGCTATTTACAGCATCTATTGCAGCTCATGTTTTTTTTTTTTTTTTTAAAGTTTAGATTTAGTTCATTTTTGTAATATGAAATCTGTTCTTGGGTTATTGTGTCATTGGCATATATTAGTTTCAATATTATTGTTTATCTTCTATGTTTACCTCTACTTCATCAAAATTTGTTATTGTGACAGACCTAATTCTTCCCTGTCGATTTCTTCTTGGCTGCCATCTTAACTCCACTATTTAGAAACCATCTTGACTCCTCTATTTAGACATCATAACAAAATATTCTCATGTGTTTTCTTTTTCTTTTTTTTTTTTTTTTTTTTTTTTGGTGGGAAGTTTCAACATCCGATATGTGATCCCTTGTTTTCTCACACACACATCAGCAGTTTGCATATTTCAGACATTGCTTCACATGTCTTGCTGTGGTGACATTCATTTATGACACTAAACTCGTGAGAGACACTCAATTCTCTTGTGGTTTCTGGCGTGGACTCAAATGCATTTTCATTAAGAATTTTATGATTTAACAGGAATAAGCACATGATTGATTGATGGCTTAACTGTGCTGTTTCCAAAATCTTTTCAGTCTGCAGCCATAACTAAGCTCTTGTATTTTTGTTTAACTTTTAAAAATCAAAAGACATTCAAATGCCTTGTTGTGTAATTCTGGAAAAAAAACAAAACAAATGCCCGTCCCACAAATAAAGAATGGGCCCATAGGCACTCCAGGTTTCTAGAAGTTGGCTCAGTTCTGTCAGATTCAATATTCTTTCCTTTATCATAGTGAACTTAATGTGATGTGTGTATAGTGTATGTCATACTGACGCGTGCATTGTTGATTCTAATGCATGTCCTTTCTACAGACGCTAGCACACACCTACACAGGCGAATCACCCATAGACACACATGTAGATGTATTCATAGCACGGATGGAAAAAATCAATGCAGCTGATCGACTTATTTATGCTGTGTAATCCAGGGCGCGTCTTCCGAGCATACATTTTGTGAAAGTGAGTAAAGAGGTTGTTATCTTTGTAGTGATTTCATTACACTAGTCTTTTTTCAAAGGGCTTTGGGGTTTTCAAATGTGAGTTCTGTTGTGAGAATAAAACAAGTGAACTAAACACTTGATATATAGTTACGGCACTGTGGAAAAAAATGTATACATAAATGTGCACTATGTAGCTGTATTTTGGTGGAGCGTCGCCACCCGCTTGTCTCCATGGAGATGTGATTACATTCCTTTGAATGTTCCATGGTAGGGCATTTAATATATTTATTGTTTATTATTCAAATACATGTGATTTTATTGCTTGAAAATAAACTTATACTTTCTCTAAGTGAGGTCGTCTCTCCACATATCAGATCTGTAACTTGGTCCTGTGGAGTCACCTGCTTGTCCCCTTGAATATAGATTTCATTTTAGCTTAACACCATACTGTAGAGCACTCTAAGCAAAACAATATCCCCTTGGAAAAAGGCAGGTGGTGAGTTTCATAGTGCACCTTTAATGAGAACCAAATTGCTGCACTTTGGGTTGTTATTTAGGTGTTCATTGACACACAAACCGTGTTCATCCTAAATGTATTTGAGAAAGAAAATGTCTTGGTGTGGATGTGGGCAGGTCTGCACATAGGTCTTTCAGCAGATTGGATTTCTCTTTCAGTAAAACTCATTCACTGGGTCCCATAGCTACAGACTCCAACCTCAAATCCACATGGTCACTCTGGCGACTGCATTGACTGTATTGCATATTGGCTGCACTGGGTTTGCATTCAGCCAGTTTCACTATTCACTGCTTTAATTGCACCTCCGGATGTGATGTGGTTGTTTACGATCCGTGCGTGTATGCGTATGTGTCATGACCTGTGCACGTATGTGTCCTTTTGCATGTAAGCAGGCACGTGTTGTTTCCGTGGACGCGTGGACTGGATCACGGTGAATGCGTCCTTTTCGAAGAAGTGTTTCCTGACCCCCCCCTTAGACCCTCTCTGTTCTTCACTTCCTTCCTCAGTAAAGTAAGCAGTTGCTTGACCTTTCATGGAGCTGGTGGTCAAACGAAGTGTATAAGGGAGATAGAGGGGAAGCAGCATGACGACACTGATAACTCGCCCTTTGTGCTGCGTTTTTAATCCTGGTGATTGATTGAATTGCAAATGTAGACGAGATAGTCAGACAGTATCTGCTTTTGCCATAAAGGAGACTAAAGGAGACTAGGAGTGCTTTCTTTGTGGTGCCACTTCCGGTTAAGTGGGAATCCCATTCATTTCAATGGAGAATTTGGGAAAGTTTTGCTGCGAAAATCTGATATATTGTTTTGTGTCAACAATTCACCGATTCTCTAGGGGGCATTAAAATGGCTCGTGTAGAACTTATTTGCTGTCAAAATCGGCAGCCCCATACAAAAAAATACAACCTGAATGACAATGTAAACGCCTACAGCTTCCGAAATAAGGTGAATAGAAGAGCTAAAATTGTCATCAAGTGTAAAGGGGCATGATGTAACTTTTTTTCTGGTGTGTCCACCACCTGCTTGACCACATTGAGATGTTTTTGCTTTGCCTGAAATGTTCTACAGTATGACATTAAATGACTCCATATTGAAAATCACTGTAAATACGTTCTAGTCTTACTGGTCAAGCAATATCAAACCTACATAAATAGTTACAGAACACAAATGTATAATCTGACTTTTAAAAATATACTTTGAAACACATGGTATCTAAGAGGCCAAAATTGTTTCATTATCTCTAAGCTACCTCAAAATCATGCAACATAATGAAGCATTTTAAACTTGGTCAGCATAACAGCTCACTACTCACCTCAGCAACTTAATGACGCTAACTTGTGTGGACAATATGTGTGATCACTTATCTTGTGCCTTGCCATGATTAACCACTGTGAATTTTGCTTAGTGTGTTGTTTCTATTGACAGCAAACATTTCAGGCCTATCTCGCAATGCGGCAGAACTGCACAATGACCCATCCTTGTTCAGTCTCGGTCCACACAATGTCGTCTTTTGTCGTGCTTGATTCACGCTGATATCGGGCTGGAAACTATTTAGATGGGGATCACATGTTGTCAAGGCACACTGTCTGTCTCCAAGACTCTCCTCTTACTCACTTAAGCAGAGAATGTCAGGCCACAATACTGCGCTTGTGCTTAGTCCATGGACACATTGGGGAGGATGGGGATTTGTGCGAACGATGGCCTTATGTAGTCTGAAGTGAATGCTCTTTAAAGTTATTTGTTTAAACTAGTGCAGGGTCAAAGGGTAAAGAACACACTAGACCTGACATAGCCTTAAGCTAAAATTAGTTTTACTTCTTCAAAGTTTGTAAGGACTGCTGATAATTGCCTGCAACCACCACCACTATCAGGATCCATCCATCCAAAAGAACAAAAAATTCATAAATAAGACACATTTTGAATGTCTAGACCTATAAAAGTAGTATAAGATTGCCTGATAATGTTAAAGAAATGACTAGGTTATTATTCTGTCTTACATTCTACTGTCTAATTTTTCTGAGTAATGAACATTTTTCAGAGTATCAATTACTACTGAAATACTGCTACTACAGCTGTTACTGGGGAGTCGACATGGTGGGGAGGGTCTGTCGTGTTAGGGGCCCAGGATTGGACCCTCTTACTATTAGTTTATATTAGAGGGGGACCCATGTGAGGTTTCTTGGCCCAG
The DNA here is from genome assembly GCA_019594935.1 of Periophthalmus modestus. Lineage (NCBI taxonomy): Eukaryota > Metazoa > Chordata > Actinopteri > Gobiiformes > Gobiidae > Periophthalmus > Periophthalmus modestus. The sequence continues at coordinate 23,796,491 of JAIEZT010000019.1, forward strand.
GTCCCCAAATTTCTGTTGACGGGCCTGATTTCAGCTACTATGTGTGTAGCTTTGTGCAATTTGTGGCTGAAGTGTTCACCTATGATGATTAGGATGATGAAAATTGTATCTTAACAAATGCAAAGTGCAAACATATTTTGATTATACATTTTATTTGTGCTAAGGCATGTTTAGTCGTGTTCTTTTTGTACTAACTTTGCCCCCAGTGAATATTTTGCATGAGTAATTGATTTTAAGCTGTATGTCTATCTTAAATATGTTTTTGATTTCTGTTGTTGTGGAAATAAACCTTGGACTTATGCTTTAAGGATATGCAGTGCCTTGGTGAAGTTTCCCAGTGTAGCTATAATTCATATTGAATTATAAATCATAAGTTCAAAATCACTGTAACTGTGCATGACTTTGCACAACTGTAGCTTTTATTTAGCAGTCATAAATGGGCATGCCTTATCTAATCAAATTTAATAAAAAATTTCACATAATAAGATTTGTTAGGCAAAGTACCACAATCTTCTTACATTTCATTAACTCAAAGTTATCCACATGCTTTTTATCAGGATGTTCTCTTTGTAGTAGTAGTAGTAGTAGTTGTTGTTTCTTCCAACCCAGTGGAAAGTGCTGCAAAGTCAATAAAGGATAAGCAAACAAAAGGTGTCCTCCTTCTCTTTGTCTTTAAATGAAACTGAGAAAGTAGTTTCACTGAGTCACTGTGCCAGTAATCGTACTAAATGTGACTAATGGACTATTAAAATAACCATAATCATATTTTGATCATTGTTATCTGGCCTATACACACTCTACCCATGCCCAAAGAATAGAAGTCTTCAGACATCATATTTAAACCTGTTTATAGTTAAAAAAATAATAAAAAAAATTCAAGGACAAGCAAAATTGGATACTTTAGTGCCACAAATGCAATTTAATAATCAGGTGACAAACATTTATACTCACACCTGCACCTATTTTTAATATTTTAAATGGATTTGTGTACTTATTTGTTTTGTTTTTGTTTATATTTTTCTGTATTTGAACAAGGCGCCCATGAAAAGGAGTCTGAGTGCTCTCATTGGGCTCTCCCTGTATAAATAAAGATCAATGAAAATCATAGACTTATTGACCTATTTAATTACTCATTAGTTACAGCCCTAGTCATTGTACAGATCTGTCACATCTAGTTGTTTTTGATTGCAGGTATATTTAGCCTGCAGCCAGGGAGTTTTTACTGTCAGCTGCTTCCTCAAGATTAGAGGCACAGACGCCGTTTTGGTCCCAGACACGAACCAGATTTCACAAAGTGAGCGTCATTTTTCCTCTAAAGTCAAGACAGATTTGTGTTAGCTATCTGCTGCTGGGAGCTAACAATAGCAGCACAGGAAGCTCTTCTATTCAGATTGTGCAAGTTTGTTTAACAACTGGTATTTTTACTAGATCATTGACTGAATTGGTGATTAACAGTAATGCTGTTCGCTTTGTTTACATTGCAGTTGAAATGCAAAGGAACGTCCAGTAACATGCTGTAAATAATTAGACAATTGTACACAAGAAAGATTATTGAGGCATGATTTTGACAAGGAACCAAATTATATTGTAATGAGCCAGTGTTGTGTTGAACTTATTTACTGTGGGATAGCTCATAAAGATCACAATAATTTGTGAAATGTAATTTGCTTGACCCGATAGCAATTTTCCAGATGACACTTATATTCTATGGGCCTATGTTACAAGTATAGCAAACTGTAACTGTAAAAATGTAATGATTTTTCAAGACTAGACAACATGGCTAATCTTTTTTTTTTTTTTTCATTATTCTTCTGCTACAAGATTATGAAATGAAACGTTCTGACTGATTAAGTGAAATGAATGTGATACAAACAGCCACAATTGCCTGGGTTTAATTTTTTGGGGTATAGATTTAATTGACATGAGTTAATCTTGCATCTAAATTAAAAAAAAAAAATGTTATGATTAACCAAATAATCTTGGCATGCCTAGACTAGATTTCCACTAGATAATAATATAAGAGAATGAAGAAGTCCTGGATTTCGTAAGCTTTTGGAGAATTGTTAACCTTTCGTAATAGCCTAAATCTTACCATTTAGGGGAAATTTTGGTGTTTTTTAGTAGAGATTTTATAGTGCTACAAAAAAAAGCAACAATAGGTCGACGATTATGGAAGACTCTGCAGCTGCTACCTGTCTGTACAACGGGCTCGAACTGTGAGGTAAATAATTGATTTGTGCTGAACGGCTAAATAATTGAAATGCTGAATTAGCCATGCATGTGTTAGCGATTTACCTGTTTGAGTATGGCAGAGTAGTTAGCACTCAGAGGAGCTATTCTTCTCTCCGCTGTCTCTACACACTCCATCTAGGATAGTTATTATATCTGTCTGGCTTTGGCTTCATAATATTTACTTCCTGTGCAGGATATTGCAGTAGCACAGGCTGATAAAATAAGCAGAGCGCTCTTCTAGGCTTCTGAGCAGGTGGAAACTTGAGCCTCTATTGAGAAACTGTGATAGTGGGGGGATTTCACATCTGCTAGAGATAATGCATGTTTATGAAAGCTTTCCAATGGTTTTTTTGACAATGTGTTCATCATGGTTAGGGATGGGACGATATCAAATTTTAGACTCACAATTATTTTGACCGAAATAATTGCGATTAATGATATTATCACGATAATTATTAAACCAAGGTTTACAGTTTTTTAAAAAGTCACTAAAATGTGCACTTTATCACCGAAGTAAGTTCCTAGTCTGTGAGTTTTGCTCACGGACAATGGCAATAAAACTTCTTCTGATTCTGATTCTAAAAAATCAATTACTATACAATTTGCAGGTGTCTGAGCGATCACCTTTTTTTTTTTGCTGCAAGTGAAATTAAATGTGGCAATTATATAACTCTTGACTATTAAAAAATACACATGAAGCAACCTGAGAAAACCCCCAGAAAAAGGATAAGATAAAGGATAGGCGGGCATCGCAGCCATCGGCTGTGCAAAATGCTATGTAGCTAGTGCTAACCTAGTAGTAGCAACGTCGACACAAACATGTACCATTATTCATACAAATCCAAACTAAGACAAACTACATTCAGTAGTTTATTTCACATGGTGTCTTACTTGTCAGATGGATATTTTCGGCTCAAATTTTGTCAGACAATGCAAGTTGGTTGTCTCGCAAATGTGCATGCAAGTTGCTTGCGACTTTTTTTTTCAGCAGGCTCTGCAGATTGGTATTTCATTGCCTTGTTGGTCTTGTTTTTCAAAGCCATAATAATTAATAATTAATAATTAATTAGCAATATTATTGTATATTGTCCCCCCATCCCTAATCAGGGCGTCAGATTACCTTTTGGGCTAATTTGACAGGTATTGAGGAAATATGTCTAGCATTTCCAAGGACAACTGCTATATGGCAAGATACTAATCACAGTTATTTTCCTTGAATAGGCTCGGTGTACAGCAGCGCATTAGCTCGCTCACAGTGTCTCAAAGCTCACGTTTACCAAAATCGGAAAACATCAAATTAACCTATTAAAATCAAATTGAGACACACTGAGACACAAACATCCCTCTTTCTAAACACAGAAGTATTCATTTTTTTGGTGTAGTTTTTAACGTCAATGTCATCCACCTCCAGCTGTCTGTGCACTGCCGGATAAAATTTGACAGGAAGCAGTGACGCCAGCAATGAGGTTGCTACTGTGCACAGAGCATATTGGTTGGTTGATTCCAGTGTTTGTTGTCCTAGGGTGTAAGGGTTGCTTTCCTGAACATAGACAAGAAAGACTCTTAATGAGTGCTATTTAACATAAAAAACAGTCAAATGTATTCCTCCGTAGTCTGAACTGTGCTCCAAACCACATTATTTTGCTGACAGAGGATTGGCTGTAAACCATTTGACTATAAAAAGCCACATTTACGGTAAAGATCAATCAATAATGATCTTGCAGCAATTTCTCTCTGCTTTTATCTGCCCCCATGAAGGTTGCAGAATTGAAACAGAATAAAAATTGCAGTAGGCAATATACAAAAACTGCCAATATTCAGGTGATATTGTTCTCTAACAAAACATCCTCAAATTTAGCGGTATCTTTTTGAGTCATTTCTGACATAAATTGGACAATTGGAATAAAAATTATTACAATCTACGTTCCTACCCTCACCTATGGTCATGAGCTCTGGGTCATGACCGAAAGGACAAGATCGCGGATACAAGCGGCCGAAATGAGTTTCCTCCGCAGAGTGGCTGGGCGCACCCTTAGAGATAGGGTGAGGAGCTCAGTCACACGGGAGGAGCTCGGAGTAGAGCCGCTGCTCCTTCACGTCGAGAGGAACCAGCTGAGGTGGCTCGGGCATCTGCTTAGGATGCCTCCTGGACGCCTCCCTAGGGAGGTGTTCTGGGCATGTCCCACCGGGAGGAGGCCCCGAGGAAGACCCAGGACACGCTGGAGGGACTATGTCTCTCGGCTGGCCTGGGAACGCCTTGGGGTCCCACCGGAGGAGCTGGAGGACGTGTCTGGGGTGAGGGAAGTCTGGGAGTCCCTGCTTAGACTGCTGCCCCCGCGACCCGGCCCCGGATAAGCGGAAGAAAATGGATGGATGGATTATTAGAATCAATCATTTCTCTCCTACAATGCCAAACATCTAGATAATTGTATGGTAAGTGGTTCACTTAGCAACAATTTCCATGTTGATTTGTTTTTTTTTACCGTGTCATAAGTTTTGTGGTTTGTCATTGACTGGTGTACAAGTAGGCTACTAAAATACATAATTCAGAACATGTATATTAAATTAGATTGACAAATGACGATTTATTATATTACCATTTATAAATATAACACAACATACACTTGTAAGGTATAGTGACCCTCATATTTCATTATGACCTAGTGAGACTGAACAGCAGGTTCTGTAAAATTAATTTGAACTATCACTGAAGCAGCCCAGCTTTCAAAGAAATTATAGAGGAATCTTTTTGTGCATCTTTATCCTGCAATACTTTTCAAATGGAGGGCTAAAAATAGACTCCGCCACATGCACCCAGTCTGCACCCATTAATACTTTCATGAGCTATTCATAACTCTGGCAGTGGGTCCTGTCATTTAGTAAACACTGTTATGACAGGGAGAGGGGAGCTGGCTACTGTCCAAATTTACATTCAAAAGGCCAAGACGCCAAAGGTTACGCCTCTACAGTCAGAATGTCTACTTCATGTGCAAATAGGACAGTGGAAAAATATTGAAAAAGGCACCAAACTGCTCCACCCGTCTGTTCCGAGCACGTCAGTTATGCCAACATATAAGTTCCCCCCTTTCAGAGTGTCTCGCCGTGACATTTGATCCTGGGGTCAGCTGTGCCCGATATTTCTGAGCTCTCCCTCTCTCTGTGTTTTTAATGTTTGCTGTTTTGGTGTGTCGGATTCTCACATGTCATTGGGTCAAATCAGATGACTTACTGGCACTGCAACCAGAGATGGGGAGTAATGAACTGTATTTACTTGAGTAGAGATTTCTATTAACTGTATTTTCAGGAGTCATTTTAATGTGTATTTTTTACACATTAAGTATAATGGCTGCTGTAATGGAGCAAGCCAGCCCCCATTACTTAAGGGAGTAGTGTAACTTTTTAAGAATAAATTAATAAAGGTTGTAATTTAATTTAGTATTTTTTAAGCTTGTTTATTGATTTCATTTCATTTTTTAAGCATACTTACATAAGTTGCATGTATTGGGATCCAGAGGCAAATGGAGGTTGAAAGTGCCTGGTCTGCCTTGAGCAGATGAGAGCAACCAAATGCTGATTAAAGGGGGGGTGGCCTCTGTTACTGTTATTGTTATTTTATTTCATAAGTTACTTATGAATTATGTTAGAATTGTGTTTACATCTTATTGGTTTGTTTTGTTGTATTTCTTTTGTGGCTAAGGGGGGTTGTAGTTGTGATGTTTCCCCTTTCTTTAGTGGTTTAGTCCACCTAGGTCGACTGTTTAAGGCGGAGCAGTTGCATCTGCTCTGTGTTGTGTGTGTTGGCCAAGAAGATGAAATAAAAAGCTTTATTTTTACAACTTTTTGAGTCTGCCTGCATCCATTTGAGCACCTCTGCCATGCTGGCAGTTGCACTGTATAAAACCTGTTATCCCTGTAACTAAAACCTCTTCAAACATGTTCTGAAATGCACACAATTATTGTATTAGTCTCATCATTTAATTGTGCAGTTGTCTCATAAATGTTAATACCATTGTTTGAAATGTTCTTATTGAACCAAGATTATGTCAGAAAATTTACATTGTACAAATTTGTCTGCACTCCTACACATTTGTACAGTTTTGGTTTCTTTTCCCACCTCAAAGCATGACCAAGGACTGTCACTATAATTACTATATGGACTGAGTGGGGAACATGGATGGAACAATATTTTTTCTATGTATTAGTGGGGAATATTTTGTTATTTTTTCTGTTCGGTTTCAGCTGTAGGGGGTTGGATAAACAACTCAAATGTCCTATGACTCATTATAGATACTGACTATCTGACTAACTGTCTACTAACTGACTACTACGTGACAAACTTTTATTCTGTAATTTATTGCAGCTCAGTTTTTTAAAGCAGACATATTGTGCTTGAGTCTGCTATAGTTATAATCTATGACACCCATGTCATAGATTATAATTATTATGTTATTATCAGTGGTGGAACGTCATGAAGTTAAAGTAGTAAAGTATTGGACTTAACTACAAATTTTAGGTGGTAAGTACATTTTTAAAGTGGATACTTTTTACTTTTACGTCACTACAATTGAGAGCAGGTATCTGTACTTTCTATTTTCTACTCTACTACATTTTTGAACTGGACTGAAAAGTATTAAAAAGTAAAAGTATTTTCACTGCTGAAAAGGGTGAGGTTTTTTTTTTTTTATCAAGTTCATAGTTTGAGCAAACAAAAATATACAAAAATAATGACAGAAACAGCAGAAAAAACACACACACACAAAAAAGATTGATTCAATTGTAAAACAAAAATCAAATCTGTCAAATGGATGTTTTGCTGCGCATCCAATTTTGCTGCTCCTTCAATTCTGAAGAAGTGACTTGGATGAGCTTTTTGTCCAGTTGACAGATTTGAATTTTCCTTTTATTGAACGAATGAGGGATTACACAGATGATTAATTCAGTTGTTTCTACTGAACCAAATCCATCTTTATCAAAATAAAAAAAACAAAAAAAGTCACTTTTATACTTGTAGATTGTTTCATGTGATTCTTTTACCGGAGTTTTTATTTGTTATTGTTTATCGTCTTCATTTTTTTCAGCAATATTTTGCAAAATGTATTGTGACATGGCTTACCTACTACCTAACACATACCTATTTGTTACCAAAAGTTACTGAAAACATGTTTATTGCTATGTTCTAATAATTTAGTTTGTAATTTCCAGATCTTGCATTATGTTTTTGTCTGAACTTGAATTTTGGCTTCTCCATTGTTGTCACCTCTCCGACCTACTTTCCCTTCCCAGAATTAGAAACAGAGGGGCATTATGCGTTGACATCACCTTGGCTAATATTATATTATGGGAGTGATCTGAGAGTACGCTGATGTGCCAGACTCCTCTCAGTCACCTCCAAAAGAGTCGAGACGTTACACAAGTGTCATAATTACTCCCCCGGTGAATATTAAAGCTGTATCAGAATCAACTTCCACAACTGGTTTAATCACCTGCATTAACAAGTCCACTGCTGTCTATATATAGCCCCAGCTTCAATGCTCCTAATCCAAAGTATCAGATTCAGGATTAAAGGTGCACTATGGAACTTTTCTGGTGTGTCTGTATGCGTGTGTCTGTGTGTGCATGTGCTAATTAAGTGTAAGATTAAATTTATCTAGTATATTTATGGCCTTGAAAAAAAACAAAAACAAAACTTGCATGCACTATGACCTATAACTTGGGCTGGTGACTGTCTCCATGGAGATGTTTAATGCCATACTGCTGTACTAGTAAAAAAATACTAGCGTCAGTGAGATATTTAGAATGCAAGCTCAAGTTAAGTGTGATTTGAAAGTTTTATATGAGACACTGTTATATAAAAGTCATGTCTGTAACAATTGATTTCAACTTTTATGGTGAACCTATAAAATAAAGCCAGCTTGGATCTTGTACAATGAAGTGCAAACAGTACCTGGAATACTTCTACAAGAGAAATAAATGCACTTATAATGCTTTTTATTTGATTTCTGCAGTTCAATAAATTATACAATCATTTGATTTGGCAGCATATAGACCTTAAACTAATATTTTAACAAGGCCTTAGTATGGTCATTACTTCTCACCATTTTCACAGTTTGTTTCTGTGTTTTTCCCCTCCTGACATGTAAAACCATTGAAACAATTGATAGTTAATACAGTCAATGAATTTACGCCAAAATTGTCCTATATTATCCGTTTTCAATCTTAAAGGATATGGGTGAAAAGTGTTAATAACTGCACAGTATACTTTGGTCAAACCAGGTCAATGGTAAGCTTTAAGATACAGGAAGAGCTAAATACACATAGGTGGAAATTAAAGAATGAGCCGAGGGCCAGGATTTCCTCCAAATATACAAGGTGCTTTAGGTGAGACGGTTTCCAAGCTGTGGGGCCAGTACCACTGTTCATACATAAGCTTCTACTGGTTGTGTTGTTGACATAAATAGCGCATGAGTCAATGAGATTAAATTTGATAATTTAATGGATAAACCCTGAGCAATGCAAAAAAAAGAGGTGCAATGAGATCAGTTTGGAAAAGCACCGTTTTTTTTAAATAAAGTAATCATACCTGTAAATCTGGACTGTACACTTACTCCATAATATGCCATGTGCTAGAAGAAGGCTTTATATTATAATGAAAGAGCAGTAATTAAAACCCAACCTAGTTTTTCTGAGGGTCAAATTTGTATAAATTCATTCATTCACTCATTCATTCGCCTAATAACAGTTTTCATTTTGTTCTTGTCCACACCATTGTGAAGACATTTTATCAACATACCTCTTCTTGGAACACTCCCTTTAGCTATAAAAGTCCTGACACCTCTTACAGCTAAAGGACCCCATGCACCCATGCTCTCTTATCTGTACTCCCTCCCCCCTGTTGTGAATACAGTAGTGGACTCCAGCCAACTCCTGTCCGCTGTGGTTAGTCCTTGTGTGGTAGTGCACTCTGCCATTTCCACTGCTTTGGTTTCAGCCACAGAGCTCCAGGAATGCGTCCATGGCATGCAGTAAGATTAGTAATGGCCCTGGTCAAAGGAATGTGCAAAAATATTTCACGGGAACATCTTAAGAATGCCAGATTCATGTTTGTCAAAATGACCTAGCATGCTATTGTGTATGTGAACAGATTATAGATACAAGGTTAAAATGGTTCACTCTTAATACAGCATTATATTGTTTGTTAAGGAGGGTTAAGCTATCCAAAAGATAGTGAATAGGACAAAATATACACCATTATGTATTTTATGTTACTATAGTAGGTGTTACCAGAAACGTTTCAATATTTAAAATTTAACAGCAATTATAAATGCCCATAATAATTCCATATGCAGGTACCAGAGAGACAGATATTGAAATCCTATACCAGTTTCTTGTTTAATTTACAAAATAACAGTTTTATTGCATTGCTATTTAAAGGGCCTATATTATGCAAAACATACCTTGATTTGTGTTTTATTTAATTTACAAATCCTACATATTTAGGCTGAGTTCTTCTCTCGAACTGAAAGCACTCTGTTCTTGTGATGTCTTGTGATGATGGGTGATTTCAGCTCTAGAGGTAAAAGGTAGCTGCTAACTTGAAAACTACCACTTCATGACATCACAAGGTGGAATTTTGGCATTTTGAGCTTTGGAGATGTAGACAGATTAATAATGCAGGATGCTTTGCTGAAACATGTGTGAATGAAACAAAACACACCTCCAGGTATGTTTGTGATGAGGCTACAACATTATAACATAGCTCACAAGAGTCCATTTTTGCATAATACAGGATGTTTATATGTTACAGCACATCGGTGAAGTGTCTGTTGTTTTCAAAGTGCTGATAAATTGCTTGGCATGGCTTCAGCAGGCACAGGCCCTGGTGGTCAGCTGTTGCCAAATTGGCCCGCCTCAATTTGATGTTTTTCTCACAACCAAACACCAGAACACAATACAAGACATTTCTCAAAAGTATCTATAAGTCACACTCTCTTGCAGTGCTATGGAATTAATCACATTTGAACTATATATATAGAGATTCAGTCACTTATAATCAACAGTAACATGCTTGTCTTTTTAATTGAGGTCCACAGCCAATTATTTGTCTGTAAAATAAAATAAAATAAAGTAAGATTAAAAAACTTGATTAATAGGACTGAAAAATTACTCACAACCGAATCAAAATAGCAATTTTATGAACAACTGGCAAAGGGCACAGGCTGCAGTTTTTGAAGTACCATAATTTCCTCCACAAACAACAAAATATCCTGTCTTATTCTGCAAAACCTGCTAACCCCGTAGTTTACATCTGTACAAACATGTTCTGAAATGTGATTCTTTTGGCTGTTAGGGTTATATTTCAGTCTTTTTGTCAATTCTTCTGGTTGTGTTTAAAATGTAAACTTTGAACAGAATCCTATTATTAAATTGCAATTCGATATTTTTCCCAAATTGTTCAGCCCTAGTGATCAAGTCAGATCCCCTAACCCTTGTCGCCTTTATATTTTAGCTTTGTTTCTTTGGCGTTTGGCTCTTGTCTCCTCTTACAGATCTTTGCTTCATTCGGTTGGTTTCAAATAGCATGTGGTATTTCAATAGCGAGTGGTACCTGGATAACGTAAAATCCTTTGATGTGAAGATCCTAGATAAGGATTTCACTCATGTATTTTATTTATTTATGAAGGATGTGAGACAGTTGGGGTAGGGCTTTTTTGTCTTCCTTTGTGTGAGGAGATAGAAGCAAAGCTGGCTGCTACTTTTTTTTTGGATTAGCGTGTATAAGGTGCCACTTAGATCTTTATGTTCTTTGATATCTTCTTTTTCACTCACAGCTCCACCTGTCCCAGCTGGTCTTTTGTTCACTCTGGCCGTTTCTGATGCATGACTGGAAATCATTTACAAAGAATGAAAAACTGTAGAGACACCAGGTCTGTAAGCAGTAACACCATGGACTTGGTGTGAACGAGACAGTTTTATTTATGCCAATGATTGAGATTGTCATCCTCGATCATCAGAGGTTACTATGACATTGCAACAACTGTGGCCGCCTTGTCTTGTGTATGTGACTATTTACATTGTCAGATGGAAACTAAAAACTGTTCTTATAAAAGAAGTGAGAAGAATTCAAATTTGTTGTAAGTAAAAGGTTTTTTTTTTGGTTTTTTTTAATTACAATGTGGTTTTATCAATAGTGGAAGAAGTATTCAGTTTTATTACTTAAGTAAAAGTACAGATGGAGCAAAAAATATTCAAAATAAAAGTGTGCAGATACATGCTCTCAAATGTAAAGAAGTAAGTTCTTCTAGTTCTAATTTCCCTGTTTTCATACTATTAATACCAATGCTGTCACCACCATGACTCCCGCCAACAAATACATTTGTTCATTAATAAATTACTAATAATTAATACTAATAAATTAATAATAATTCTTGACTAATTTCCTCTATAATTTTTTTTTGCATGGCAGTTTCGCAAAGCAACCCAGTCTAGTGAGGTACAGGGCTATAAGGGTGTATTTCCTCCTCTTTAGATGAGAATCAAAGTCAAAACAAATCTTGTAATGTAGAAAGATGTAATCGCGTCCGTCCGAAGAATGTGGGTCTGAAATCAACATCTGGAATGTAATCACTGTGGGAAACCATTACATGCTAGAGATTGTTGCTATGAAGCGTGGCGGGTGTAAAAAGGACAATCACATACTATAATGTTGGAGATAAGATATTCTATACTAAGACCTATAAGGAAAGCAGTGTGGTGAGTTATTTGAATGGCACACAGATTACCTAAACTGTACTATTTTACTTGCAAATTTGATAAGCACATAATGCAAAGTATTGAAGTGAGGGTTTATCTTCAAAAAGCAGTCAAATACCAGCATCTAGTACTGGATGACCTGATGAATTTTGAATTGAACTATGAATTATGAATTTGGTGTATTTATTTTTGCTTGCTCGAAAACTATAGTCAGGATGTTACCCCAAACATGCTAAAAAATAACCCCTCAAATCATATGAAAAGTAAAAAAAAATGTAGTGGAGTAGAAAGTACAGATACCTGCTTTCAAATGTTGTGAAGTAAAAGTAAAAGGTATTCATTGTAAAATTTAGTAGTAAAGTAAAGTACAGATACCTAAAAATTCTACTTAAGTACAGTACTTTACTTGTGCTTCATTGCCAATTAATTGAATTTCAATTACAATCATGATTGTTATTATTGCTCTAATCAATTATAAAAAAATACATAATCAGGATTATAACATTAACTTAAAGTGCTTTCAGTGTGGAAAAGTTGCTTGTGGATTACACTTTCTACCTGTGAAGTACTTTTAGAGCAGTATTTCCGTGAGATGTGTCACTACTTTCATGTTCTCTTCATTTTAGATGTGCTGATATCTCACATCCTCATAAGCAAATAACCTTGAGAATAATCATGATCTCAGTTATGATTAAAATAATCCTGATTATTATTTTTCCCCCTAATCAAGTAATTACAGCTAATCTTGCAGGCTGCTGTATGTTGTAGTGAACTCAGGCCAAAGCGCTGAGTGTGAAGTGATTCAGAGAGTCACGAGCCACAGGCCTCTGTCAGTGCGTCGACCATGTTGACTTTGGAGGACAGAGAGGGAAGGGAGGCTTGGCTGTCTTACTTTTATAGGTTTATGTTGGGATGTGACCAGATGCATTACAGTTCATTGAAGGAAAATGTACTGAATGTTGTTGCAGTTTTGTTACAACAGCCTGTATTTCACTAGACTTTAAACTGATGCTATCTTATCTTTGCACACCAAGAAACACATTTGTAACGTAATTTGTTGGGGAAAAAATAAAAAAAATCACATAACCAAACCAGGACCAGTAGAAAAAATATGCAATGAGTCAACTAAGTCTAAATTCTATAGAACTAGATCAATTCAATTCAATATCTCTTTATTGTCACATGTGCATATACATACAAGATATATAGCACAAATGATGATGTTTAGTCACACCAAAGAAGCTTGCATTCCTCCAATAGTTCCCCTGCCTCATTTTAAAAAACATTGCTTCAAATTAAATTTTCTTTTTTCACGATAAAGCTGTATATATAGCTGTCAAATATTTCATACACTCTTTTGCTTTTGTATTTGTTCATCTGTGCAGCTAATCTGTCCAGCAAAAAGACTGAATGAGTGACACTATAATTGTCTGCAAATGACAATCACAAATGCACAAAGACCAAACGCAAGAAAAAACAAATGTGTGGGAGACAAACTGGCAGTATAATGAGCCTGTTTCCAATGTGGTTATTAAAGTCGAAAAACATAATTTTAGTTGGAACTGAGATCATTAAAACACACAGTTACCACATTGTTTAACAGTGTCATCTCTGCATAAAATGACTGTTGTGTCCCACTCAGACTATATATATAAATGGACATAGCCAACCCACCAGCCGTTGCATTCCTAATAGGAAGTGAGCATAGGCGTGCTTCTGGCTCCATCGTCTCTGGCTCCAATTCACTTAACATTGAAAAATTGCCACCCCTCTCTCTGTAACTGCTGCTGTCAGACTCGTCATTTGGTTTGTTGAAGTGTTTGTATTAACCCGCTCTACATGATCCTGTTTTTTTTATATTGCCATTTTGAGATATGAACATTAATAACAGACCAGGGCTCTTGTTCTCTATATTTTTAGGCAATACACGCTTTTTAGTCTTTATATGTATTATTACAGCATCTGGTGATATCAATACTCTGTACTAATTATGTATCACAATATATAATTTTTGCACACCTCTAGTATAAAGACATGAGAGGGGCATAAAAATAAAACTAAAAGGACAAGCTTGCTTTAGATACAATGATTTTTCCTTGAGATGTCATGCCACCCTAGTCTCATGAAGCCGATCTGACAGTTACTCAACCGAGACAGTTTAAAGGAAAGTTAGAAACAAGCAAGTTTTAAATTAGACTTGCTTTGCTGTTTACTTCCCTGTCTCCTCTCCAGCCCCCTCCCCTGCTTTACATCAGGATCCCCACCGTTTGAACCGATGATGGATGTAATTAAATGTCTGGTGTTCTGTCCACGGGGCAAGAGAGGGTGCTATTGGTGCAGCAGTGATGGTGATGGAGGTGGCAGACTGTGCACAAGTGAATTATATTTGCATGATTTGGTGAGAGTCAGAGTCAGGCAGTGACAGGCGCTTTGGTTGTCACTTGTCACAGTAGTTTCGCGAGGATTCTTTAACTATATACTGGTTTCAAGGAACAGATTCGTGCTGTGATTTTTTGTTTTTTTTTGTTGGAGGTGTCACAGTTTGTTGAGGGTAAAGGATGGAAGATAGTGAGTGACAGCTTGAGGAGGAATTCAATCCTATATAGGCCTACAAGGTTCCTATACCAACCTAATGGCCAAAAAGATGAACAACTTTTTATGCATAGTATTTATTGAATGTTCTTTTAATTGCACATTTTGCAATCCAGCAGTCTCCTCGCTGTTGTTCAAACACATGTCAGGTTGAACAAGAGATAACTTTGACTCATTTTAGAAACTAAGGTATTACAGAAAATCGTTTGTACTCACTGTGTTATAAGATATGGTTAAATATATTTTGAAAAAGGTTTATTGTAGCAGTTTCAGTATTTATCAAATGTACATTTTCTTTGCAATAATGGAAGGATTTGAGCAGTAGAGGGTTGAAAAAGTAACTTCTATGGCTAATTGTAGATTAATTCTGCTATTTATTTCAGGCCTTTAAATTATCTACTAAAAAATGGTTTACTGGGACAATTCTGCTATATTGCTTTTGTGTCAGAGGCATAAAATACATCAAGTATTATTGTTTATTGCAATATTTCTCTGTAGCAAAAGAACATAAGTTCAAAACCCCAGTATCCGAAAAACTGCAGCTCTGAATGAGTTAATAATAATATGATATGGCATAAAGTACAGTGTCAGTACATAGTTTAATTTCTTTGTCCCTGCATTGTCATTCTGTTCAATTGTTCAACTGGATTTTGGGGGAAATACATGTTTACCTTACTCTTGCATGCTTTATCACTCCAGATCCACTTGTGTTAATCATGTTATCTGGTCGTCTGACTCTGCACCAGACTGCTTTGCTCCAGTCTGCTCTAATCTGGGACCTGCTCAATGACAATGAGGATTTAACATTATAAAAACCCATAGCAGACAGAACCATTACAAAAAGAAAGATTCATGTCCACTTTAACAATGCCTTATGTAAACAGTGATTGCAGTATAGGCTATAAGTGTCAGCTTGTATTATGGAGCATATGGAGCGAGTGAACTGCCAACAGGGGTCAGACTGGTTTTAAGTATTAACACATTGGAGATGACCCTCTATGGACTATGTCTGGAGTCTTTCTTCCTGCTCCACTGAGTAACCCTGACAACACTTCCTGTCATCACACAGGTCTAAAACAGGAGCCTGTGGTGCCTGAAAAATGGCAACTCAAAACAGATGTGAACACCAAAGCAAAGCACAAAGTGTTTGTAGAGAACCGTGAGACAGCATCAACAACATTGTCCCCAGGCCTATAAAGTTTCAGTAAGGGAGCAAATAATCAGTTTGTTATTACTACTATTAAAGGTGCTCTATGCCATTTTTCTGCTTGTAAATATGTTATTGCTTTGGCTGGAAGTTCCACACAATATAGCATATAATCTATCTTGCATTTATAAAATTTCACTTTTTATTTCTAAAAATGCATCCTAATTGTGAATGTGGTCTCCTCTCCACAGATTGATTTGCGTTACCTACTTGTTATTTATGGAGAAGGAAAATATTGTTATACTGTGTAACGTTCTAGGCAGAGAAAGAACATATCCAAGGAGACAAGCAAGTGGGTTAACTTCCACCAGAAAAGTTACATAGAGCACCTTTAATATTTTGTGAAGTAAGAGGTTTGAATGGCAATATCCTGTTTTTTTTTTTTTTTCCAATTCCAGTAGTCGTATATAAGGCTTGTTTAGACACTCAAAACGACCATTGCAAGACAGAGCCAAAAAGCTAATTTGCAGTCATTTAATTTTCATAATGTAGTAATTTTGATAGAACCAGTGTTGTTAATGTAGGTACAATATTTGCCCTTCTGCATGACCCTACTCTGTGTAATAATGAAAAAGTGATCGACTGCAGAAGCTAGATGGTGGCACTGTAAAATAGATGTGTGTTGGTAACAAGGCCACAACCACAGTGAGCTGGCTAATGGCTGGGTTTATGGAGTATCTCCTGCAACCAAGCCTCATCATGGGAATGCGTGCACACTCATTAAAGTATAATACATGCTGAATGCAAGTAGAACTACAAGGAGAGCTTTAAATGGGGTTTGTTGCCAGATAACAAACTCCTCTGTGTTATTATTTAGTGTTTGTTAATTATTAGCAGTTTTACAACACAATTCTAATATGGTCACCAAAATCACCACAGCTCACACTTTTCTTCGCCTCAGAAGGCATGTATTTTGTATGTATTTATGTAGGACCATGCATATTATTAAACATCTGCAGTATTTACAAGTAAATACTGCAGATGTTGCTAAAGCAAAAGTACGGTTTTCTATTTGTACTTTAATAGCACGTTAACACTAAACATAAAATCATTGTAAATTGTATGCAACCAATCTTTTTAAATTGGCCATAGATTCAATGTAGATGGCTTTACCTGTGTGTGCATGTGTGTGGTAGATTTCTGATGTGTTCTGTCTTCTCTGTGCAGCTGGCAGGCCTGGGGTGGGACAGGGAGCATGGCTGAAGCGCAGAGGGAGAGCACGAGCAGCCTGCAGAGGAAGAAGCCCCCATGGCTCCGGCTGGACATCCCAACCGCTCAGATGTCACTCGATGAGCCCCCCACTTTTGTCCAGGTGAATACGCTTCACAAAAAGTCTTTTGCATTCCCTGTAATATATATATATATATAGATGATATAAACCAGATGCTAACTAGCAGTACCACTAGATCAGGGGTTGGCAACCTTTAACACCCAAAGAGCCATTTGGACCCGGTTCCACGGAAGATAACATTGTATATATATATGTGTGTGTATATATATATATATATATATATATATATATATATATATATATATATATATATATATATATATATATATATATATATATATATATATATATATATATATATAGTTTTTTTTACCTTTACGCTTTTTATAAACAACTATGGTGTGTTGCTTATGACATCCATGAAGTACTACAGAGACTTACTGCTGAACCTCTAATTATATAGATTAGAGTATATAGTATATTGAGATAAAGGAGGTTCTCGGTCTGGTGTTCTCTGTTCAGGACATCATTTGCAGCTTATGCAACTTTTTAAATTAAGTTTTGATAAAGCCTTTTCCCTTTGTATCATAGTTTAGTTTAAATAAAATGGTTGTATTTTGACTATTTCTAATCATGCTGTGTTGGTTGTAGCCCACGAAGAGGCAGGGTTTCCTCCGCAGTATCAGCATGCCAGTGGAGACGGTTCACCTCCAGTCTCCACCGCGGGATTTCTTCGACACCAGGCGGCCAGTGTTACAACGGCAGTCGTCTATCACCCAGACAATAAAGAGGTAAAGACAAGTAGCACTCAGCTAAGCACTGCTCTGTGTGGTTCTGTGTGCTGCTGTATACTGTGTGAAGATCAGGTTTCATTGGTAATACAAAAACAGTTATTCTCTTGGAAAACCTTGAAAAAAAAAAAAAACTTACAGTGGTTTATCACATTTAGGCTGAGTCTTTAATCAACAAGCAGCAGTGAATAACTTCCTCAAAATTCTGCAATCTATGCTTTTTCTAAACTAGCTTTTCAAATGTTCTTTTTTCTGAATTTCATCACCGTTAATGTAACACTTGGCTGCAGTCACAAATGAAAAAAACTGATTCATTGATTATTGAAATAATAATACGTAATTGTTATCAAGACTTCACTGCACTGTTCAGTGAATAAAAATGCATATTTTGAGATTTTGAATGGACATGTAACAAGAAAAAAAAAAAAAAAAATCACTTACCGCTCAACCACTATAGTAATCACTATTTGAAGCCCTACAGTGTAATTTGCCTAACCTTTCCTTGCATTGAACTCTTTACCTAACTTTGCCTGTGTCTGCATGCACATGTGCACACTTGAGCTGCCCTCTTCACTGCCTCTTGTCTCTCTTCTTCTCTTCCTCTTGTCTTCCCTTGTCTCTCCTCTTCCTCTCCTCCTTTGTCTGTGGCCTTCTCTGGTGGTCGCAGCAGTAGGAGAGTGCACTTTGAGCGGATTAACACAGTCCCCATAAAGGGCCAGCGAGCTCTGCGCCGCAGTGTCCGGAAGCACCACTCTCTGTCACGAACACTGCTCAGGTACGGCAGGAGGGAGAGGTCAAACTATTGCTATTATTTTCTGATTTCATCACAACAGTCTAATAGGCCCATGATGTGTGAGTGTTTTTTGAAAATACATTGATACAGATTTCATGAGAATCTGCTTCCTGGTATGTGCCACATATCGAGGACTTTTTTCCCATGCAAAAGATAGAACTGAAAAACAATTTAAAGCTAAATGTTATAACTTTATTTTTTTTGCTTTAATATATACTTTAAAGGATGCTTGTCTAATTTTGATTTGATCTCTGTCAGTTTTTGTGATATTATTCACTATTCAATAATGAAAACTGGCTCCAGCCTGTCTTATCTAGAATCAGTGAATCATTGCCGCAAGTAAACTTTGGTTAAAATCATAACAAGAACCAAAACTAACTCTTTCTTCCTGTTAAATTCCTCTTAATTTGAGTAATAGAAACGTCCCGCCTGCTCCTGGGAGGGGCTTCACATTCTTATCCACATCTGTGCCGCAGCGTTCAGAACTCGAGATGCTCATGGTTTGAGTCATAGTCTCATCTGACTTTATGCGGAGCTGCCGAGTCAAATTTAGCTGATAACACTGATAAGAACACATGTGATACTGACGATTCATCTATTGATTAGATTTAGTGTTAATCGGGAATAACACTGCTCAAATCCTGATTTTGTTTTATTTAAAGCCAGCCTCAGTCCTGTCCTACACTTTGTGGTCATCACAGAGACCAGAAAAGTTACAATCTGGAATGTTAGTACATTAAAATTGTGTATCTTACATATATAAAATTTGTTTTTTGTTACTCAAAAATACCATGAAAACATGGATTGTTGCGGTGAGCGGGATCACCTCTCCACAGATTTGGCCTGTAACATGGCTTGATGGCGCCATCTACTTTTTTCCATCGGGATAGATATGTTTTATGACATATACAAAGCAATAGCATCTTCACAGAGAGAAGCAGGTGGTGAAAAATAAGTGTCCCTGGCATTTCTTTCTATATGGTTCTCATCCTTTAAAAATGCATGTGATTGCATTTCTTCATGAACGGGAAGAAATTAAGGTCAGGTTCTTGGAAAGCCAAATATGTTTGAAAACCACTAGAGTAGATGTTAACAAACATAATCCTGCCAACGCACATGTTCATAATGAAGTTGTGTAGGTGTCTATCTACCCACGGTTATTCAGTAGCAGAAAGAACAAGGCACTGAAACTAGCCCACTCTGCATATATAAAAAGAAAACTCACCACATCTTTCCTTTGAAGACAGTCTTGACTTCCTGACCACAGGGAAGCAGTAATGATGTTTACTCTGTTAGTTATCAGCCGCAAGTTCAGCAACCTCAATACAAAGCGGTGCCGCACTTGAATGGCTGATAAAACATGTGGAATAGTTTGTAGAATTCCCACAGTAGGTAAAAATGTGTAACCCGATCTTAATGCCCTGAATGAGTTAGTGTGTGTTTGTGTGTGTCCTGTCAAAAACATGCCCAGGCTAGTCCCTTCTCTGGCCCTCATAATGGCCATGGAAGCTTTCAGTTTTGACATTTGAAGTGTAGAGTCACAGCTGTCCATATGTATTAGTATAATTTGATATAGCCTGTTAAAATCATTAGTTAAGAACAACATTAATCTGAATTATGTTTGTTGAAATAGGGGTACAGCAGACTGGTTTGGGGTGAGTAAAGATGGTGATGCGACACAGAAGTGGCAGAGGAAGAGCCTGCGTCACTGTAGCCTCCGATATGGGAAGCTGAAGCCACAGGTGATTCGTGAGATGGACCTCCCAAGTCAAGACAACATCTCCTTAACCAGCACAGAGACCCCGCCCCCCCTCTATGTCCCCTCGTCTCAACATGGGATGCAGAAGGTAACCATACATCCATAAATCTATATAATGCTTTGCTATAATGCCGTTTTGAGTGTGAGCAATATAACAATTATAGTCAAATTATGATATCAAACGATTCAGAAAGATAGTTACATTGTCATTCCTTGCAGCTCTATGCCCATGAGTGCTTTTTTCCCCACTTTCCCTACTCACTTCTCCTATTTGTCAGCCTATTGAATGAGTTAAAGGAAATATGAAGGTCTCTAAAAGCTCTACTTAAATCAATCAAAATGAAATACTAGCCATTGAGAAAATGTATTATTTTTGTTGCCCTGTCACCCACTCTCTTTAATTATCTATTGGCTACAGTTCTTTTATGTTGTAAACAGCTAATCTTTGTACTCTGGTTTATACTTAAACTATGAGCCATTTTTTATACGCCCTCACAT
Organism: Periophthalmus modestus; assembly: GCA_019594935.1. Lineage (NCBI taxonomy): Eukaryota > Metazoa > Chordata > Actinopteri > Gobiiformes > Gobiidae > Periophthalmus > Periophthalmus modestus. The sequence continues at coordinate 23,817,344 of JAIEZT010000019.1, forward strand.
TCTCTTGTCAGGTTGCCAGAGCGATTCATGTTCACTCAACAAATGCTTCTAGATTAAATGTGACATAACAGTGCCTTTGGGGTGGCAAGCTACGTCTTCTAAACGCAGTGGTCCTAAAACTGGATACTAGGATTTATGTTATCATCTAACAATAATGCATTAAGTGTTGAGTGTTAGTTTGCAGCTGCAAATTAAAATGGCAATTTGCATTTTGCATGAACATTTAAATTATTTAATTATCATGATTTCCTCTGCAGTCAATAAAATATCCATCATCTCCATGGGGTGTTATTTTGTATAAAATCTGGTAACTGTGTGTGTGTGTTTGTTTTTTTGGGTTTTTTTTACCTCTACTAATGTGTTTTGAAATGTGTGGGATTCTTATTAGTTTAGCAGTTCATATTTCAGTCTTCTCTCCAATGTTAATGTTTGTGTTTGAACAGAATCCTATTATTTAAACAGAAATCTCAGTTGCATCACCTGTAATTGAATAAATGCATTACAGATGTTTTATTTTGTCTCAATGGGGAACAGTCCATGCAAAGGAATAGCATCTATATGACACTCTCAAGTGAAATATTACTTTTTTATGGCACACCTGACAATCCCTCAAAGCACACAAGTCTAAATCTTTAAGAAAAGGAGATATGCCAGGGTTTTATCAAACATCTAGTAAAAGTAATGAAACATTTTGATTATTAATTATAGTTAGAATATTTATTTTTAACCTGCACATATAATTCACATAATAACATAACACAGACACAAGTACACATATGCATGGTTTGAAAAGGGGATGGATGATGGATGGATTTTGCAAACGTAAGGATATTAATGCAATTGCATTGTGTTTATTTCAGATTGTGGACCCCCTGGCCCGTGGCAGAGCTTTCCGTATGGTGGAGGAGGTGGATGGGTACAGTGTTCCTCAGACCCCAATCACTCCTGGGGCAGCCTCTCTCTGCTCCTTCACCAGCTCGCGCTCCGGGTTAAACAGGTTACCACGGCGACGCAAAAGAGAGAGTGTGGCCAAGATGAGCTTCAGAGCTGCCGCAGCACTGGTCAAAGTACGACAGGAATACTATGCACAATAAAAGATCATAAGATGCTAGTATTTTTTGATGCAAAAATATAAGTAATTTTGGACTGCACAGTGAATGCATTGACTAAAGCTAGGTCAGGGTTGCCAGATTTTCAAACAAAACATGTAATTAACATCAATGGCTTTGAAAATATTAAGACTCTATAATTTGCTTATTATTAAACCTATTAATGTGACGCAAAACTACAAAAAAAAAAAAAAAAAAGCTAAATCTAAAAATACAAATTCTAAAATTAAAAAAAAATTGCAAGCAACTTTCTAAAAAACAATACTTGACAACTATGAGCTGGGTGTCACGCAATGAATGAAAACGTTATGTAGATAAAGTGAAAACTGTTTATGGCATTGTAATTACAATTATAAAATGAAACAAATATACAGTTTAATTAACTATTATTAAACTGGATTTGAACTTTTTTGTAAATATTATAGCTGCATTATCTGCAGTTATTGTGGGTGTTTCAGCTTGAAAAGTTATAGAACCCCTGATCTGAATCTTAAGGAATGTCAGTAAATTTTGAAGAACCACATGGGATCTGTGAGGAAATACCATAGAGAACATTTGTCAGGACTCAAACCTGTGTGTTGTCGTAGGGTCGGTCGTTTCGAGAGAGCACCCTGCGGAGGGCCCATCGGCGCAGCTTCACCCCAGCCAGCTTCATGGAGGAAGACGTGATGGACTTTCCTGATGAGCTGGACACATCCTTTTTCGCAAGAGTGAGTATGAACTTTCTAATTAGTTTAATTTAACGTGAAAGTATTTTAAGGTTTATGAATGCATTACTGTATCTTATTTATGGATTTCAACTTCCTGTTTTATGCAATATTTTGAGGACTTTTTAACTTAATCGCTGTGCCAATGGTCCTAATTTTTTTTACCATTCTGAGACCCATGGATAACTGTAGCTAAAGTCAGATTTCATAAATATACTGATATGTAAATTAATATGCAAATATTGTCCCACATCATTTCTTGTCTCTAGTTTTCTAATCTAATTTGTTGGCATCATTTGTACAATTTTTTGCCCTATAGGACATTATGATGCAGGAGGAGCTGTCCACATACGCTGATGAGGTCTTCGAGTCCCCCTCTGAGGCTGCCATGAAGGACGCAGAGCCCAGCACCAAAAAGGACGACACGGAGCTTACGGGCAGCGCTCTGGACAAGTCTGAGCTGGAGAGAAGTCACCTCATGCTGTGAGTGGAGCCGCTTTAACGCACTCTTTACATTTACGCAGATTTACTGTGCTGCACGTGCAGCCTCAGATAAGCCCGCAGGTCACACAAGTGCTGACGAAGGCATTTCAGTGAATGAGCTAGAAAACTGCTTAAGGCCTATATCAATTGTACAGAATATAGGCCAGTAGTGAACAGATTAGCTGTTTAATTTAATGTATATGAAACTGATAAAGCTTTTATTTGTATAAACTATATTAATATGTTTGATATTTTTAGGAAATACTGTAACTCTAATCTAGTGGGCAAACTTCATTCACCATCCATATGACTCTCAAATCTATGCAACACACAAAAATGGAAACTACTGAACAATTTCACACTTAAAGTTTTGACACAACTTGAACCTTGGCTTTGTTTAATTATAGATGATAAGTTAGAAACACTTAAGGTAATAAAATATTATGGTAATGTAGTTATACAAAAACAAAACTACGATATTTTTACTATTTTCCAGCCCATTGGAGAGAGGATGGAGGAAAGCCAAAGAGGGTACACCCGCCCCCCCAAAGGTGCCCCTGCGTCAGGAGGTTATTAGTAACTACGGGCAACGGCGTGGACAGAGGATCGGACTTCCTGTGAAGAAACTGTTCGCTCGAGAGAAGAGGCCGTATGGGCTCGGGATGGTGGGGAAACTCACAAACCGAACGTACCGCAAACGCATCGACAGCTATGTCAAGAGGCAGATAGAGGACATGGATGATCATAGGTACATAAGGATATTGTTTTAATATTGAATTAAGTCAAGACACACAATTAGACATGAAAATGCATATGTAAAGGTTGTTAATAATAATAATTGTTAAATTGTATGTCTTTTCTAGGCCTTTCTTCACTTACTGGATCACCTCGGTCCACTTACTCATCACTATCTTGGCCGTTTGCATCTATGGTTTTGCACCTGTGGGTTTTTCCCAACATGAGACTGTTGATTCTGTAAGTTAATTATTCACAGTCAATTCGACAGTCAATTGCTGACAAAATGAGTATTGATTTTACTTGTTTTTTCTATTTTCTTTTGAAGGTTTTAAGAAACAAAGGTGTGTATGAAAATGTCAAGTTTGTGCAGCAGGAGAACTTTTGGATTGGGCCTAGTTCAGTAAGTAAACTGTCTATTAACAGCCATGATTTAAAACAACTATAGTTTAATTTTTGGTTTAAAATAATTAACTAGTGTAGCATATGTATTGAACAAAATGGTGAAGTTACCAAGTGTGAACAATATGCAATGTAATAAACTGGGGAGTAAAATTACAGCTGGACTACTTATTAATGACATAAGTGATCATTTACCCATATTTAGTGTCTTTCATCAGCTGCTCCAAAATGTCAAGACTGCATCACAAAAAACCTAAACATCATAAAATGACCAGACATAGAACGCCTGAAGCAATTGCTTCTTTAAAATCAGACTTAAATGCTTTTGCGGACTCCAACATGGCTTTTGATGCATTTTTGTCAACTTTAACTACAGTCTATGAAAAGCATTGTCCCCTCAGATGTGTAACTAAATACAAAAACAGACTAAATAGTCCTTGGATTACAAATGGAATTGTAAATGCATGCAAAAAGAAAAATAAATTGTATAGATTTTATGTACAACACAGAACTAAAGAAGCAGAATCCACATACAAGACATATAAAAACAAGCTGATAAACATAATTAGATTGAGTGAGAAATATTATTACCAAACATTATTAGAACAGCAAAGAAATAATATTCAAGGGACTTGGAAAATATTAAACAGTATAATTAAAGAAGGAAAGAAAAGACTCACATTCCCAGATTATTTTATGAAGGATAATAATGTTATTGTAAATGGCTCAAGCGAAATGGCAAATGCATTTAATGACTTCTTTATAAATGTTGGACCTACATTAGCAAACAAAATAAAAGAATCAACAAAGTCAGATGGATCAGCTGTAAATTACATACAGCAAAATCCAAATTCATTATTTATAAGTGCTACAGATAAAAATGTAATTATTGGAATTGTTAATAAATTAAAAAACAAGAGGTCAACTGATTGTTTTGATATTGACATGGATTTGGTAAAGAACATCATTAACTGCATTGCCACACCGTTTACATATATCTGCAATCAATCATTTTTAACAGGCACTTTTCCAAACAAACTGAAAATAGCCAAAGTAATTCTCATCTTCAAAAGTGGTGATAGACACCGGTTTACCAACTACAGACCTATATCTCTTCTGCCACAATTTTCCAAAATTTTAGAAAAACTTTTTGTAACAAGATTGGATAATTTTAGTTAGTGATAGTATAGTATAATTTACTTAGTGATAATCAATACGGCTTTAGGCCAAAAAGGTCGACTTAAATGGCCACCATGGAGCTTGTGGAGAAGATATCTACAGCAATAGATAATAAAGAATACACTGTAGGTATATTTATAGATCTTAGTAAAGCCTTTGATACCATTGATCATACACTACTTTAAAAAAAAAAAAAAAAGGAAACATATGGCATCAGAGGAATTACTTTCAGTTGGCTGGAAAGCTATCTTCTGAATAGACCTCAGTATGTACATATAAATGATATAAATTCTGATGAAAAAATTATTACGCATGGGATTCCGCAGGGCTCTGTTTTAGGACCCAAAATATTTATTATGTACATAAATGATGCCTGTGAGGTAATGGACAATATGAGCTGTATTTTGTTTGCTGATGACACCAGCCTCTATTGCTCGGGAAAGAACTTACAAAATCTTATACACACAGTAGTAAATGACCTTAGCAAAATAAAACAGTGGTTTGATATTAATAAACTTTCAATGAATCTAAATAAAACTAAATATATTATCTTTGGGAATAGAAAAATTGATTGCCCAACTAATATTAAATCAAATGACATTGAAATTGAACGAGTGACTCCGACCAAATTCTTAGGTATCCATATTGACGAAAAACTTCATTGGAAAATGCACATAAATTTTCTTCAGACAAAGCTACCTAAAATTGCTGCTATAATGAGTAAAATGAAATTTTTGTTGAGTCAGGTTTCACTTAAATTAAATTCACTTAAATTATTATACAATAGTCTATTCTTACCATATTTAAATTACTGTGTAGAAATCTGGGGTAATACTTATAAATCTAATATACAATCAATTTTTCTACTCCAAAAGAAGGCCGTCAGAATAGTTAATCTCGCACCAACAAATCCAATTTTCTTTAAGTTAAAATTAGTAAAACTATTTGATCTTGTTGATTTGAGCACAGCCGTAATAATGTATAAGGTTTATAATCATAAGCTCCCCCCTTCACTACAGATACACAAACAGAGAGACCGTCAATATCATTTTAGAAGAACAGGTTTATTCAAAAAAATTAAAACTAGAACCAGTAAAAAACGTCACTGTATTTCTGTACGAGGGGTCAATGTGTGGAATAACCTTAATGATACATTAAAAAGCTCCTGCACAATAAAAGCATTTAAAAAGCAGTATAAAACATCACTTTTCGAAAATTACAGGACTTTGGAATAATCGATGTGAACTGTCGTGGTTTGTAGTTTTTCTTTTGTTTTTTCTTTTGTTTTGTCTTTTTTCTTTGTTTACAATATGCTGAAAGAGCATGCTTGCTGCTATCTTTTGAATTTCTATGGGTTACTAAAATGGGTGAGGCATTATAAGTAAATTTTACTTCAGCCTAAACCCTTTCGGTCATGATGTTAAAGTTGAATTATGTTTGATAAATGTTGAATAATGTTTGATTTTTGAATGTAATGACCGAATAAAATACCTAAGAATAAATAAATAAATAAATAAATGGACTAGTGCTCAGAAGATAAGGTACGGCTCTAGGAGAGAGAAGGCAGAGACTGAGAATTTGCTTTGATGGTACCATGTATTAATATTGTAAGGAAAGACAAAAACAAAATATATTAGACATTTACCCAACTGAATGGCCATTCACAATAGAAATCCCAATATTTACAATGCTTTAATATTCAAGTTTTACTTATTCAGAGACTGATATATTTACAATGTTTCAATAATCAAGAAATGTCCATAAATGACCTGGAACGCACAGATCAATAAAGGAACGCTCACACGCACAGTCCAATGTGAGGGCAACAGTTCATACGACCCAGCAATAAGTTGAGAATTCAGGGGGTAGTGTCCAAGTGAAGGAGTGAGTGTGAGTAGCTGGAGCAGTGGGTCAATGAGTAAAGTGGGTGCATGTACAGGTAAAGAGTAAGAGGCGAGGCAAGATAATTAATGAATGCGTTTTTTTGCACCTGCGTTACACTAGGGCTAATCTTTTACTCATCTGTCTCTAACTCAAAGGAATATTGGCGCTGACACAATTTAATATTTCAAAACTTAACTGTTTTTAAACCATTTACAAACCAGCCCTATATCAGGATTATACCAGATGTGATTTAAACTAAATCAGGCCAAAACTATTACATGAATAACGCTGGCACTTGTGTTACAGTGTTATGCCTGCAATACATACCACAGTTTGGGAATCATGGATCTTTAACACATTTTTCTATTGACCCTTACAATCACTTTTTTACTAAAATATTTAACTGTCTTACAGGAAGCCCTAATCCACTTGGGGGCCAAATACTCTCCATGCATGCGTCAGGATAAGCAGGTGCACGATCTTATCAGGGAAAAGAGAGCTATCGAACGCAACTCCGCCTGCTGTGTACGCAACGACCGCTCCGGCTGCGTTCAGACCACAGAGGAGGAATGCTCGGTCCGTCAAACCTCCACTTCAATTATCCGAATCCTAACCTCATTAACTCAGTGCTGATTAAACACTGAGCTTTTCTCTTGTGTTTTGGGATTGCAGAGTACGCTCGCGGTGTGGGTGAAGTGGCCTAAGCATTCCAGCACTCCACAGTTACATGGGAAAGACAGGCAGTATGGCTCAGTCTGCCATCAGGATCCAGGGTATTTGATTATCTATAATAAAACAGTGGATAATATTGACAAAAAGACTATGTTAGTGTTATTTTTATATCTCATGTAAAATGTATTTAGTCAATTATAAACATTTAAAGGAATTATTTGCATAAAGCAGCATATAATAAGAGTTATTTTCAGTCATTCTGTAACTTTTCTGGAAGGTTTATGCTTCCTGGTTGTCTCCATGCAAAATTTTTATGTAGTATGACATTAAACTCAGGTGTTGTTTTTTTTTTTAATTAAAGGTCCTATATTATGCAAAATCGACTCATGCGCTTTAAGCGATGTTGTTACCTCCTCAAAAACATACCTGGAGTTGTGTTTGTTTTATTCACACATGTTTGAGTAACCCTTTGTTATTAGTCTGTCTACATCTCCAAAGCCCAAAATGCTCTGTTTCACCTTATGATGTCATGATCTGGTAGTTTTCAAGTTAACAGCTCCTTTTACCTTTTGTTCAGTAGAGACTGGCAATTCCAGGACTGAAATTACCCAAATGATTCTAGTGAAGGTGTATGAAGTTTAAAAACAAAGTGCAGCACTTTCTGTTTGAGAGAAGAACTCAGCCTAAATATATTTGCAGGGTTTGTGTGTTAAATATGTACGTAAACATGTACTCCAGGTATGTTTTTGATGAGGAAACAACATTATAACATAGATCAGAAAATAGCATAATATGGGCCCTTTAAGGAAACTAATAAAAGAGTGGATATTTGATTGTATTTTTGGAAATGAACATTTTTCGATTTAATATAATGTAAAATATATATTTCTCAACAATAACTATTAAATAAATTATTTGTATAAAACAGCAGGTAGCATAACATTGGCTGTTTATGTATTTCTTTGCTGTCGTTCTCTATTTATATGAACTATGTAACTTTTCTGGTGAGGTGTCTGCTAGCTGCTTGTCTCCACGGAAATCTCTTTTACAATTATTAATTACTTACATTTCAGTAATATGTGTTTTTAATAAAGAAAATAAGATAATGCATTCTTGCTGTAACCAGGCTCACCTCACCACAAATTTGACATGTAACTTAAAAGTTAAATGCCCGAGGAACACTTCAGGTACACATCCAAGTGGCCAACCGTCCACCAGAAATGTTACATAGTGCATCTTTAAATAAATGTGATTTTAGCACTCGACTGTGACATTGATGTTTTTCAAAAAGGAGTTTTTTTTTGTTTTTTGTCTCTAGGATATGTCTAGAGCCAGCTTCAGGAACACCTCACGAATGGCCAGATGACATCACCAAATGGCCTGTAAGTATAGCTTGAATATATCTGTCTTTGTGTTTGATATCCAGGGTTAGATAAACAATAATCTAACAATATCATCGATCTTATGAAATGTAATTAGTAAAACACATTCAGTTATTCTTGCACTGTACACTATTTTTTGTTATTTCTCTTAAATCATTTGGTCTAACGTTCAAAACTTTAAAGGTCCTATACTACGCAAAATTGAGCTTTAAGACATTTTAGAATGTTCTTACCTCAAAAACATATCTGCAGCTGTGTTTTGTTTCATTCATACATGTTTAAGTAATCCTGTGTTATTCTGTTTACATCTCCAAAGCTTGAAATGCTCCGTTCCACCTAGTGACGTAATGAAGAAGCAGTTTTCAAGTTATCAGCTACTATTTACATTTTGTTTAGTAGAGATAGGATTCCAGGTCTGAAATTATCCAAATGATTCTATGAAAGGTGTACAGAGTTTATATACACAAAAAAGCACTTCCTGTATTACCACATGACATCACAAGGTGGAACAGAGTCTTTTCTATTTAAGGGAAGAACCCTAAATATGCAGGATCTCTGTGAATGAAACAAAATATAACCACGGGTGTGTTTTTGATGATGATGATACAACATTATAACATAGATCAGAGAATAGCGTAATATGGGTTCTTAAAGCATTTTGTTATGTACTTGTTTTCCCTCACAGATTTGTACCAAGTACAACACAGGGAACCACACCAACCTGCCTCATATTGACTGCACCATCACCGGGCGACCGTGCTGCATCGGAACCAAAGGAAGGTCAGTAAATCTACAAACATTTACGCTCATAGTCTTATACATAAGACATGATCACTATATAATTGTGCATATCTCTTCTGTTATTAAAGGTGTGAAATCACATCTCGAGAATACTGCGACTTTATGATGGGCTATTTCCACGAGGAGGCCACTCTCTGCTCACAAGTAAGTGGCTTTCATTTGAGCTGAAGCCTAAAGTTTAACCATCGTCACTCCTTGCCCCTCCTCTTTCCATATATTGTTTACATTGTATCTACACACAGATGTCTGTTTTGATGCATATTTAATTGAGATATGTTAATAGTTTATTATAATTTAAATAAGGGTCTGCCTCTTGCTTGTCTTTGCTGTTGCACTGTGAAACATTTCCAGCTTCATTCCAAACAAAGCAACAGCATTTCTGTGGAGACCAGGCAGATGGTGGACCCTCCCCATCAGAAAAAGTTATATAGTATACCTTTAAGATTATGTGTTTGAGCTACTATGTCCAAGAAATGTTCTGCTGTGTTCCAGTGAAGTTTGGCTAGATCTAATAAAGTTTAATAATTCCACTTTTAAAACTTAAACAATTTTCTGCAGGTGCACTGTATGGATAATGTCTGTGGGCTGCTCCCGTTCCTCAACCCTGAGATTCCAGATCAGTTTTACAGGCTCTGGCTCTCACTTTTCCTTCACGCTGGGTGAGTCCAACTAATATTGCAGTTTTAAATAATTAAATAAATCAATAAGGATAAGGATATTTTATACCTACTATTATTAACATCATTACATTTGTGGTCATTCACTCTTATAGTTATCTGAAAAACCAGACCAGATCAATGTTAAAAATAGTGTTTATACCTGGAGGCAAAAACATATTATTAAAGATCTGAATCAGAGTCCTGTTTATTCAGTTACATATTGTTACACAAGGCTCATATTTCAGTAGATTTAATCATAAACAAATAACACCTGATAGATACAATATTGACTTCAATATTGTTGAACATTGACTGTCTGGGTGAAGCTGGGTTGGAAAGAACACCGGATATTTCTAGAACTACATGATAAAACTGCCTTATTTTCTGTAAAAGTTGTCAAGTAATCAAAAACAGTGATAAAGAACACATGCCTTTCACACAATACACAATATACAGTACATTGAATAGTCCTATGAAATCATACATACTGGGCCAACAGCTAACACCAGCTATCATCACTGTCCTATCTGGAAAAAAAAAACATCTAATCATCATTGTTAATGTAATTGGAAGGACAAAACATGAAATAATAATAAATAAATAATAATAATAATAATAATAATAATAATAATAATAATAATAATAATAATAATAATAATAATGATAATAATAAATAATAATAAATAATAAAATCTGGTATTTTCAAAGAACAGACCACAAAAATTAGAAAAAAAAATCTTATTTGAAGGACCAGTGCAAGAAACACAAATGTTCAAATAGTTCATTTCATATCATTAATATGGACAGAGTAAAGTCAGTTTTACATTTACTTTAGTTATTTTTTTAATAACTCTACCCACCTACCCACCTACCCACCTCTGCACACAGGGTTAATGGGAAAGCTTCGTCAACTGAACTATTATTGCTGCACTGTTCAGTAAAAAGGAATATTAAAGCATTGAATTAGATTGTAGATTACATACAGTGAGACACATGTAAAATTGCCTATTGTCGGACTTCACTGAAGAGCAGTTTCATCATCTCCTGCCTGTCTGTTATCTGCGCTCGGGGTAATTAAACAAAGTGCCCCTCACCTCCAACTCATTAAGCTTCAATGAGATAGGGAGTGTTTCAGGCCCTACTGTTGAGGGCTTATAGACTGGGGATTACCTTTCCAACACGTGAAGCTCACTGAAGCTCACATCATCACTTTAACACTGTTTTCACCTATAGAATCCACTGACACTTAAGTAAATGTTGATAGATAATAAGCACGATAGAACAGGTACAACCCACAGGAACAGTTTTTAGTGTCAATCTGACCTAGTTTTTTGTTTCAGTCCTGGCTGGATGTTTTTATCATCACTATCCTCTACCACAGGGTAGAGTAATTATTTTTCCTTGAGGGCCAATTATTTTTCCTCCAGGCATGTGGCAGAGGATCATTGTTATAACAAATGCTCATAAACTCATTTCTGTAAAGTATATATTCTCGTAATACTCTATGAGGAACATCCACTACTATATTATAATATAATAATTTATAAAAATTGATCTCTTGATTACATTCTTCAGACATTTTTCTTTATTTTTAAACATTCCTTCATTATTGTTTGGCTGCATTTAGGACACTGGACTGTTCTGTAAGACCTAAGGTTTAAGGTCTTAAAAACAACTTTCCAATATTATACTATCTTTCCCTCTTTAGGATTCTTCACTGTCTGGTGTCTGTTGCGTTCCAAATGACCATATTACGAGATCTGGAGAAACTGGCGGGCTGGCTGCGGATATCAATCATCTACATCCTCAGCGGCATCACTGGAAACCTGGCTTCAGCCATTTTTCTTCCATACAGAGCAGAGGTGATTCAAATTTACCATCCAGCACAATAGATCCAATTGAAAATGGGGCTTATATTCACTGCATTCCCAGTTGATCACAAATAGAATGGAATCATTTTATGTAATCACATCATGTATAATAATATTTTCAATTAGTCGGAGTACAGTCTAATACTAGTGTAATGTGTAGGAATGCATTTTGCCTAGGGATTTGGAAAGGGAAATATAAGAATAATCGAACCTGAAATACATGAATCGTGAATACATCTGAAAAATCTATACTCAAAGGCTTTTTCTAAAACACAAATACTTAATGATCATATAATTTCAGTACCTATTCATAATGCGGGACAGTGTGACAAAAATATTAATCAATTAATTTTCTTCATATTGATCAATCATAATTTTCTTTTATCTCATGGCTTTTTTCTCATGGCTTTCGATATTACTTTTCTTGATATAAACAATACAAACTTATTGCCATTAACCCCACAAAAATGGTCAGATTTCTCTCTCAAAATCCAAATGACTTTTATTGAAGATTGGCTGTAGACCTCTCGATTAAAAAGCCCCAAGGTGATCATTGGAAATTGATATCATTCAAAATTTGAATAATTGCACACCTCTATCCACTCAGTTAGCAAAGAATTTTAATTGTGATATGAAAGCGTAACAACATCTAAGTATGACTTTACAGTGACAGTAGCTCAGTTGGTTGAGTGTTCGTCCTCTTATCTGAAGGTTGGCGGTTTCAATCCCCCTCTTGACATAAACGTCATTGGTGTGGAGTGGTCAGATCCACTAACTCATAGGTTGGTGGTGCAATTCCACCTCCCACCTATTCTTGGACGAGACACTTAACCCACCTTGTCCCTGGTGTCTAACGTACACTGGTGTATGAATGTGTGTCTGAATGGGTGAGTGGTTCCTTGATGTAAAGTGCTTTCAGTGCTTTGAAGGTAGAAAAGCACTATATAAAAATGTAACCATTTGCCATTTATTGTGATTTTTCTTTGCCCACACTTTAACCACTCTTTCCGATTCCTAGGTCGGTCCGGCGGGATCACAGTTTGGGATCTTGGCCTGTCTGTTTGTGGAGTTATTCCAGAGTTGGCAGATCCTCGCCCAGCCTTGGAGGGCCTTCACCAAACTGCTCTGTGTTGTCCTCTTCCTGTTCGCCTTTGGTCTACTGCCCTGGATCGATAACTTTGCTCACATCTGCGGCTTCATCTCGGGCTTCTTCCTCTCCTTCGCCTTCCTGCCCTACATCAGTTTCGGACGCATGGACCTGTACCGAAAGCGCTGTCAGATTATAGTGTTTCTGCTGGTGTTTTTCGGGCTGTTTTCTGGCCTCGTGGTGCTATTCTACGTCTATCCCATCAAGTGCGAGTGGTGCGAGCTGATCACATGCATCCCATTCACAGACAAATTTTGCGAGAAGTATGATCTGAATGCCCACCTCCACTGAACCAAGTAATTACAAGGACAATATATGGATGTCAATGTATGTCTCCAGAAGGGGGCGATGTATGTTTCCTGTGAACTATGGTGAAATGCTTGTGTTTTTTATCAGACTAAATATCAGATGGACTTGCTATGTGTTTACTTACCATTGTCACCACAGTCAAAATAAGGTATATCTTTTCTAAGCCTCGTCAAGCTACCCTTTACATGTGAGGTTACAAAAAACAGAGAATTTTTACTTTATAACTTCAAAGTTTTATTACAATTCAGGCAACGTCACAGAAGCGCAGGGACAAAAAAAATAATTCTTGCAAAACCTTTGGTGCCTTGTTCAGAAAATGTACCAACTACTGCCATAATTTTGTTACAGTTTGCTGAGCACTCGAATGTTTTATTTCGTTATTGCTTCTCAAGAAGTGATGGTTGTTCTGAATGTGGTAGTGTTTTAGCTACCTGGCTACTCACATGTAACTGAAAATAACAGTAAAAAAGAACAAAACTCAAATCATGTGTGGAGTACAAGTCACTTATTTGCTCTTTATTGTATATAGAGTAGTTAATTATTGTGATAAGGTAAAAAAAAAAAAAATCATACAAAGGTTATTTTTCAAGCTTAGGACTATTACTATTATTACTCTTACTAGACTATTACTTACTATTTTATCATGAGTGTTACTCTCAGCATACAGCTACACTGAACAGATAAGCGCTAACCTGTAAAATAATTTGCCATGACATTATGACCACCTGATTCGCTTATCAACTTTGAGCAAAAAACTATAACATGTCTAATATTAACAGGTTCCTTGATATGATGTGTATTTTTTCACTTCACATGCCCATAAGCTTTATCTTTACCTTAAATGGAATATATTTCTTACCTGTAGCATATTATTTTGTGTTGGTTTACAAAAATAAATTTAAAAAAACAATAGATTTATAGAGACAGCTGTATCCAACAGCATACAAATTGACAATAAACAGTATCAGATAAACAGGAAGTTGGCAGCTATACAATTTTAAATGAACCTATTTATTGATTTATTCTGGACTTTGGATTTTGATGCCATCATTATCACTATTATCTGTCAGTCCATTTGTATCTATTAAATAGGTTTTCCAGTGGCTGTTGGGATTAGCAGCCACTGTTCCTCCTCGTGTATGCCTGTCCTCCAAGCGAGTACTCCATCTCCTGGAAGTGCATGCTGGATACAGTGATGGCGGACGGCCCTTTCTCCTTGAAGCCTGCTTTGAGGTAGAAGGGGACCAGGAAGTCTTCACAAATCAGCAGAGCTCTGCGGATGCCAGGGATACATCGTAGGTACTGCAGGTAGCGCCACAGAAGCACAGAGCCTTTTCCCTGCTGCCGACAGTGACGATGGACAGAGAGGACGTGGATGTGGACTGTGGGTGTGTCCGGGATGTGCACAGCCATGGCCTCCTGAGGTACAACAAAAATAAAGTGTGTCAAGCATGCACAATAATTTTTTTCAGTGGGAGTTAAGTTAATATTAAGATCAATTTTTATTTCTCCATTAAAAAACATGTCCTCTTCAGTTTCAGTGCAACATAGGAGAACAGAGCAGTGCCCAGCTTGAAAATGAGCTTGTGCACAACTTTACACACTAAGGCAAAAGATAGCAGCTGGCTACTTACTAAATATAAAGATAAATGGGGATGCCAATTACATGGGTTTTACATGGCTCAAGACTGCATAATGTTCTTACTTGTGAGAGTCTTTCTTTGTCCCAGCCCGAACCAATGATGAATGCCACTAGTTGTCCCTCCTCGAACCATCCCAAGGACAGCTCAGGACACTGCCCCAGGAAACTGAGCACTTCATCCAGGGTGAGTGGACACTCTCCAGAAACAGACACGAAAGCTGTGGATAAAGGAGGTAACATAATGTAATTAAAAACTGATCTACAGAAAAGCCACATTAGACACTTAAAAAAAAAACTTTTAAATGGTCACATCTTTATATAGCGCTTTTCCACCTTCAAGGCACTCAAAGCGCTTTACAACAAGGAACCAGTCACCCATCCACACACACATTCACACACCAGTTGTACGCAGACACTGGGGGCGAGTTGGGTTAAGTGTCTTGCCCAAGGACACAACGACAGCATTCATTTGTGAGGGCTGGAATTGCACCGCCAACCTTCGAGTCAGTGGATCTAACCACTCAACCAATGATGTTCATGTAGAGAGCGGGATTTGAACCGCCAACCTTCGGATCAGTGGACAAACACTCAACCTACTGAGCTACTGTCGCCTTAAACTTAAAACGTTACTCTTGATAATACATTCAACCTGGCATATCTGCTGCTTTCAACCTATTTTCAATCTATCTTTTTACCTCATTTTAGTATTTCAAAGTTCTCTTACCTTCTCTCTCAATCTCAAACACACTAATGGCATCTTGTGGTGTGAGATTCCTGAATTCGCTGGCTGGTAGCGTGTGCCTTCTCTGCCGCAGTGGACTGACCACACTGACTGGGGTCTTCAAAAAGAAGGGTTTGAGAAAAGGTGATCCCGTGCTCACCTGCTGCGTCATTATCAAAGTAAATGTATTATTTTAGCTTGTAGTTGTAGTAGTTTGTAGTTACTTTAAAATACAGTCTGTCACCCTCTTTTGTGGCAGCCAAAGATGTTCACCCAGATCAAGCTGTGAACTTCTTCGTTCCAGAGATGGGACTGTGGTGTTATTTGAGATCAGGTGCTTGTGTCTCCTCCTCTGTCCCTCCCCCTTTTCTCATCCTGCAAAGTGGCCATCTTTAAGAAGGATAAATACCATGGCACGTGTGTCCATTTGAAATCACTGGAAGGACTACAAATTACAGTTATACCAGCACTTTTACGTTTTATAGAGACTCTTGTACATTGGTGCTCATATTTTATGCAAAATTTTAATTATGCAATTGTCTTTAGGCCGTACAAGTGATATTTTTGTTTTATTTAAATTAAGAATAGATTAGTCCCATCACATCTATGGCCACAAATGCTCTGTGCTCTCTGCTCTCAGGTACATGTTTGTAGTGGGTTGTACACATGTTTTTGTAGATCAAGGGCATGTGGTTTAAGGAATCTCCCACTTAAAAGAAGGAGCTCAAAGAGATTTACTGTAGACTAATCAACAGAGAGTACTCCAGTGAGACCGGGGCTAAACCAGCTCACTCTCTATGTAAACATGGTTCTATTAAGTTTATTATAAAGAGATTGTTTTTTCTTACATACACAGATCAAGTTACAACTTTAGAGAAGTTTCTTAATCAGAGTTCTCACTCGGCTGGTTGCAATACAGTTCAGAGCTCATTTCTTTTCTCCAGTACCAAAGGTCCCCATCTCACAGCTTAGCCTTAATATTGTTTAGTGGATACCCCAGAGATAGAGCAGAAATAGTTGTTGTGAGGATTAAGGACTTGTCCAAATGTTTCCGGTTGGCAACAACAATGGAAAATCTTTATGAGGACAGCTGGACATTTGCAACAGACTACTCCTACTTTTGAGAATATAACTTATGGTGTAATATAACGCTGGTGGTGGTAATAGTAAAGTAATATTATAATTTGAAGTATTTTCGTTTGTGGTAGATGCCCCACACACACACACACACACACACACACACACACACACACACACACACACACACACACACACACACACACACACATATATACATATATATATATATATATATATATATATATATATATATATATATATATATATATATATATATATATATATATATCAGAATCAGAAGAAGTTTTATTGCCATTGTCTGTGAGCAGAGCTCACAGACTAGGAACTTACTTCGGTGATAAAGTGCGACATACAACAACACACACACAAAAAAAAATCACACTAAATAAATACAAATAAGGGCATGCAGGAGGTAGAAAATATATACAATAGTAGAAATATATACAATAGTGGCATCAAAACAACAACAACAGTGCAACA